>APFE030389147.1:21910-50812 GCA_000404065.3 Pinus taeda | reverse complement strand
CTTAATTCTCATCATATTGAGAGCCATGCCATGGGTGTTTCCATCAAGTACAACATCTGTAACATATAACCATACCAGAAAAATTATGCCAACAATATCTCCAGGGTACAGAAATCTGGTTCCAACATCCACCATATACTGCTTCAGGTGATACCTCAGTTCGTGCTTCACAGAATGTTGCTGAAAGGGCCAGTAGTACAGGGATTTGTTTAGCTAATTAACTATGAAATTTGGTCAGGCCCCAAAAAGCCAACAAATGGTTCTGTTGTCAGGACGGGAATCTACATAAGAGATGTTTGATGTCGTATCATTGGAATCCAACTAAGAAAGAAATTGAAGGTTGGTTGGACAAGAGAATTCACGAGTTCGCGGCATAGGATAATAGGAATCTATGGCTATCAAAAGAAGAGTGGTTAGATTGCTACCTGTACATAGAGATCCATGAAATTTTGTTCACATCTTTCCCTACTGAGTTGTACGAGTTGATCGCGAAGCTAGTAGATAAGCCAAGGAAGGTGCAAACTCGATAGTCCTATTGTGTGGACCCCAGAGTTGGTGCACAGATTGGAAGCATCGAAGGATAGGATCACACACATTGTTGATCACTGGCTCAATTGAATTATAGGATGATTCATTACTGAGTTCGCAGTATATACTTCAGTTAGATATAGTGAGGAAGAGCGACACTTCCTCAAAGTACTGCGAGGTAAATATGTTAATTCTCTGAACACTTGGATTAAAATGCTACTTTGTAAAAAGTAGATTATGTGAATACATTGATTTTTGGGGCCACGTGAAGTGGAATAATTTACAGAAATGAAGGTAGTGCAGAACGAGAAACTAGCCCCTTGATTTCACCTCTGCAAGGGGATAAGGAAGAGCTCACAAAGGTTTCACGAAGGAGTGCGATCAATTTGATAAGGCTTAGGATTCTACACATACCACCCCCACCCACATCACCACTAGCTTCACCACCTTCACCCCCATCTTCACCCATACCACCTCTGCCACCACCGTGAGTCAATATGGCAAGCACGATAAAGTTGTCGGTGTTCAAGGGAGTAGGAAATGAAGATCTGGACCAGTTTTGGTTCATGATAAAATTTGTATGGGAAGCGCATGGAGTTACAGATGAAAATATAAAGAAGGTGATGTTGGTTATTGCTTTGCAAGATCGCACGCTGACCTGGTATATTAAGAATTCTAATGACAATCCAAATGCAGGGATCGCAGATATCCAAACTGCGTTGCATAGAGAATTTAGCACGCTGAAGTCAGAGGCGCAGCTGATCATTTGGTTCAAGGAGATCACGATGCTACCAAGTGAGACTCCTTGGGAGTTGGATCAGAGACTAAAGTGCACAATTCGTGAAGCTAACATGACTTTGACAGATGGACAACACCATGAATGGTTTGTAGCATTGCTAACACCGCATTTCAGGAATACGCTATCACAAAAAAGGTTAACAACCCAGGCAGAGGCCATGGATATCACGATGAGGCTGCATGAGACCCTAATATAGGATCCTAACCTGGGAGTTCAGCAGATCCATGCGCAGTTGAAAAACTTATTCCTTGAGATGCAGAGCCAGAAATAGGACAAGACAGCTCACTCGGAAGTCCGCAACAAGGTATGGTGTGTTAAATGTAAGGGTCAGGGTCATGACAAGGACCACTGCCCAGTGTTCACGAATTACCTCACGGGAGGAGGATCGATGCCATTAAGACTAGAGGCCCAAGCAGGACCTAGCACGACACCTACTTGTGCTGCGTGATTTGTCAAATAGGAAGAAAACATGCTACGGAAAACTACCATTTGTTGCAGAAGTACACGCAGAATTCACAACAATTGTTCTGTAATTTCCATAGATCAGTAGGACATGATGAGTGCACCTGTAGAAGTTATGAGCTGATGATGGATAGGACTCCCACCTATAGAGTTTAGGCCGAAACGTGGCCCCTTGACCAGAATGTAGGAGTGGTGCGAACCCGATTTCAGGGGCGCGGACGAGGCTGAGGTGGAGGAGGATCTGGAAGAGGGAACGGACAGCTGATATGTTACAATTGTGGAGGGCCAGGACATTACGCCCATGATTGTAAAAATATAACGTGTCCATCATGCTTGTATTGTACATTCTTTGATCATGAGACGGAGGATTTTCCCACACCGATAGTGAGGTTGCACAATAAGGGAGCGCTCCAACCTCCCCCGACTCAGAACCTGCAAATGATGAGGTCTGAGCCACATGAGGAAGACCCTAACATAGACATTGTTCTCTGAAGTGGGATGACGATAGGGGATAATAAAGGCAATTAGCCTAAAGATAGTACTTGGGTTCGCAAGGCTCCAACAAAAGAACCAGAGTTTGATTTGTAGCGTGCTAAGGAAATCTTCATGGAAGTTAGGAAGAACTTCGTTGATGCCTCCACTTCAGAAAGCAAAGACAGCTCGGAGCCAGAAACAGACCCATCAATGCTCATGACGTTCCTAGAAACATGCTTGAAGCTACTACGTGACAACAAGGCTATAAAGGGATTGCAGGAACTCATAAATAGATGCATTAGAACCATGCCAGGAGAACCGCATGTAGTCCAGAAGATTGGAAAGCACGCGATGAGGACTAGAAGAGAAATGAGGTTGACCGCACAGATTAGGGAATATGAGATGGACCAAGTGATTCTAGACCTAAGATAGGACATGAACATTCTAATGAAGCAGACATGGGCACACATGGGAAGGCCTACGCTGCAATGGTCTCCTATCCAACTGCGAATGGTGGACCAACAAAAGATAATACCTATGGGGAGATTGCATGGAATCACAGTCGATATTGAAGGAGTAAGCGTGCTAGCATACTTTGAAGTCATAGAGATTGTTGATGATAGCAATCCCTACCCCACGTTATTAGGGATAGATTGGGAAACTAACATGAATTAAGTGATAAATTTGAAGAAGTGCAAGATTATTTTTGAGAAAATGTCTTTGTGTATAGTCGTGCCTTTGGACCCTGCAGAAGGATTGCACTACACGGAACCAGTGCACAACTATGAAAGCGATGATGACTTAGACTACATCTACAAGATAACTGCGTGAGAGCAAGACTGGGCAAATGCCACAACAGAAGGGCGAATCTCATGGGAGCACAAAATCTCCTGCACATCAGATTCAGATGAAGAGATAGAGCGATGGCAGAACCGGTTACACAAGGTAACCACATTGAACTGCAACATGATGACAAGATCGTTGCACTATGTATCAATGGAAGTAAGGGGTTTGCCTACTTATGATGGGATAAGAGAGGTAGATGCTTTCTTGAATAGATTTAAATAAGAGGTGATAGAACAACAATGTTTCGAGGCTTTGAAATGGGTACTATGCACTACGCCCCCGAGGTGGTGGGGTGCGCACCAAGAAAGCTTTGGGGACTGGCGTGAATGTAGGAGAATGATGCGCATGCATTTGGGAAGCCTCAAATGTGTCTAAAACACAAGTAATGAAGATGGGATGATCTACATGCACACCTCACCAAATGGAAAAAGCCCTATGGGGAAGAGCCACAACTTGAGTGGGTGCACCTATTTTGTCATACCCTAGATGTTATACCCATGAACTGGTATATAGAGATGGAGCTTCACCATGGGATGAGTGAATGGGATATCTTGCGCAAAGGGTTCCTATTAACATTCACATTTGAGGATCATTGGTGGGACACTGTTGATGATGCGCTACAAACAGTAAAAGCAACTATCTTTAAGATACCCTAGGAGCCAATAGAATTGATTTATCCTAAATGGGCTACTCAGCTAAGTTGTACCTTGGAGTGTTATAATGTCAATACTGAAGAAGACAACAAGGATCCATGAAATATTAACATTCCATAAATTGAAGGCCATCACAAGGTTCAAGGACCACTGATTGAAGACCCTGACATAACCGCAGTGGTAAAGACAAAACAGGTGAACATTGGTACGAAAGCCAAACCTAAGTATGCAATGCTTAGAAACTACTGGGATGATGCAACGGTGGATAAGGTCATTGAGTTACTCCATGAGTTCCACGACCTATTCCCAACCAAGATCATAAACTTAAAAGGAAACATCAGATATTTAGGAATGATGTGGATCACATTAAAGCCTGACGCGAAGTGAGTTAAGCAAAGGCATTACCTCTTGAATCCGAAGTACAAAGAGAAGGTCCACGTAGAACTAGACAATATGCTCACAGCTGGAATCATTGAGCCGGTGGAATAATCCGATTGGGTAAGCCCTATGGTGGTGTAGGAGAAGAAGCAGAAGGGAAAGATAAGAATATGCGTGAACCTTAGAAATTGAATGACATGTGTGTGCATGATCCATTCCCAACTCCGTTCACAGATGAAGTATTGGAAAATGTAGGTGGGCAGGAAGCATATTCTTTCATTGACAGATTCTCAGGGTACCACCAAATCAAAATCACGCCGGAAGATAGGAGTAAGACAACCTTCACGAATGAATTAGGCTTCTTTCAATACATTTTTATGCCATTTGGATTGAAGAATGCGTTGGCCATCTTTCCATGCATAGTTGTTGCAACATTCAAGGAATATATCCACAAGTTCCTAGAGGTTTATTTGGATGATTTTACTGTATTTGGATTGAACCTCAAGAAGTGTACATTCCATGTTCCCTTTTGGAACCTATTGGGACATGTAGTTTACAAACGAGGACTGATGGTAGACCCCATGAAAATTGCGATGATTCTGAATTTGGAAGCATCACTAAGTGTCAAATAGCTGCGCCCTACCCTAGGACATGCAGGGTACTACAGGAAGTTCATCAAAAGCTATGCCTAGATCACCGCACCGATGGAGAAGATGTTGAAGAAAGATGGCACATTCTGCTGGAACGATCACTGCAAGAAAATCCTGGATATACTAAGAGAAAAAATGACCTTTGCACCGATCCTGGTCTTCCCGAAATGGGATGAGGAGTTTCATGTCCATGTGGATGCATCATGTATAGCACTGGGAGCGGTACTAACACAGGAGGGTGGAGAGGGCTTGGATCACCCTATCGCGTTTGTGAGTTGCAGGTTGTCTAAAGCAGAAAAGAACTATTCCACAACTGGACATGAGGGATTGGCTATGGTGTACGCACTCCAAAAATATCGACACTATTTGCTAGGGGGACACTTCAAGATGTATACAGATCATTCCATGTTGAAATACTTGGTCAACAAGCCTGTGTTGGGAGGGCGCATATGCAGGTAGCTTCTGTTATTCCAAGAATATGATTTTGAGGTTGTTGTGAAGCTTGGGCGTCTGAACATAGGACCGAATCACCTATCGCACATTGAGACAGTCGAGGAACCTACTAGTCTGGAGGAAGGACTACCTGACATGCAGATCTTTGTTGTGTGTGTAGCGAATGGAAACTTTGAAGACATAATCCACTTTCTCACAACTGGAACTGCATCGAAAGAGTACTCTGTCCACTAGAAGAAGGAACTGGTGGTGTGTGTGATAGATTCTTCTGTCATTGCGGGGCACCTATATAATATGGGTAATGATGCAATATTTTGAAGGTATATACCTGAATTTAAACGAAGTCATATCCTCGCAAATGTGCAAAAAATTCTTCGTGCAGGGTTTTGTTGGCCAACCCTTCATCAAGATTCAAAAGCACATTGCAAGGCTTGTGATGTATGTCAAAGAATAGGTAAACCATCGTAGAGGGACGAGATGCCTTTGAATCTGCAAATGACGTTGCAGCCCTTTGAAAAGTGGGTGATCGACTTTGTAGGACCTATCAAACCTCAGGGAAAGACGGACGCGAGGTACATTATCACTACAATAGAGTACCTAACTCATCGGGAAGAAGTGCAGCCAGTAAAAGATTGCACAACTACCACGACCGCAAAGTTTCTGTTTGAACACGTATTGACATGATTTAGATGCTCAAAGATCTTGATAATCGATCATGGTACACATTTCCTGAATGAAACAATCGACGAGCTGACAAAAGAATTTCAGGTGTATCATCAGAAAAGCACACCATATCACCCATAAGCCAATGGGATAGTAGAATCATTCAAAAAAATACTAGAGAATCCGCTGACCAAAGTATGCAATGCGCAGCGAAGTGATTGGGACCTGCACATACCCACGGTATTATGGGCTTATAGCACAACCTGCAAGAAGCTAAGGGACAGGCACTTTTCCAATTGGTCTATGGAGTGGAAGCCGTAATGCCAATGGAATATATTGTACCTAGTCTGCACATAGTAGCGCTCACATGTATGATGGACCACAAAGCCCTAGAAGAGAGGCTCATGCAGTTGGAGGAACTCGAAGAGGAACGATTTTTGGTTGGATTCCATCAGCAGGTGCAAAATAAACGCGAAAAGGCCTAGCACGATTGACATATTAAGTTGCGCACCTTCAAGGTAAACAATCTAATGTTACTATATGACAGTAAGTTTAATGAATTCCTAGGAAAGTTCAGGATGCATTGGTTGGGACCGTTTATTGTTAAGGGGGTCACAGATAGAGGTGCGGTGCAACTGGTAAAGCTAAATGGATAAGATTTCCCACGTAAAGTGAATGGCAGCTGAATGAAGCCATATACGGGTGACTTGGCTATCTGACTAACTGATAGACACATAGTCTTCATGCTCTAGGTAGCTGAAAAAAGGTGTGGGACTATAACTAGATGCAAGAGACATAGGAACAGATGTAGAGAAGCAGTTCTAACACCGCAGTCTTAAAACAACATGTAAAAGATATCCAACAAGCATCCACTCAGTGTGTTGCCGACCTTGCAACCATCCGAGCAGAGCTGGGAAGTCTCCGCGTGAAGATCTGCACACCAACAAAGTAACTCGAGGTTGAGTCACAATGTTTTTGTTGGGGGCCTGTTGGGCGTGGGATCCCCCCAAGGCAAGTTTTGGGGTTTAAAGCCCAAGTTTTTACTAAGTCTATTATAAAGACTCCACGATTTATGGGTGCAGAGCATGAATATGGTCAATGAGTCACAAGGTTGTCCGCCCTCTTTTTTGTAATGTCATGTTGGTTTGAGAGATCTACCCATGGTCCTCGGACCATGGGATTGTATAAATAAAGCAAGGCTCTTAGTGTAAAAGATATTCTAAGGGTCTAAGGGATAGAAAGAAAGAAATGAAGTATTGAGTCGAAATGTAGAGTTGTGTCTTTGGGTCATAGAGTAGGAGAAGTCTTTGCAGCTAAGTGCACAGAGGCCTAATAGTCCGCAGCTGAGTGCATGGACCCCTGCAGCTGAGTACGTAGGGCAGGTCGAGTCTGTAGCTATTGGAAGCATTAAGAAAGAGAAGTTTCACCATATTTTTGTGTATCTTTTCCTATGTTATGTATTATTGGGTATGAATTGCAAATTTACTATTTATTTATTTTGCGAACTTATATAAACTTGTTGGGTAAGTGAATATAATACAAGGTATCTATTTATGCAATGATAAATAATTGGTATAAGAAGATAAGTAAGATCCACCATTTGACTTGAAGAAAGATTGCAGATCGCTGCTCTAGCAACAAGAAAGCCCCACATCCCCTGGTTAGGGTTGCACAAAGGAAAATATAATAGGGAGTGAAGACCTCACAGGCGAGGGAAGTGCAAAAAGTAACCTATGTGAAGCTATTCACAGTTGGACTAAATCAACTCGTTAGACATGCCCAGGATGCGGAAACCTAGTTCCAACATCCCCCCCATACTGCTTTGGGTGAGACCTCACTCCGAGCTCCACGGACTGTTGCTGAAAGGGCCAGTAGTACAGGGATTTGTTTGGCTAATTAACTCTGAACCTAGGTCAAGCCCCAACAAGCCAACATACACTCAACATTTTCATGCATTCATATCTCCATTTTCTTTTAGCTTCCTGTCGACGGGTCTGGGCAACCTTGGCCTAGACTCTGCCTCACCAAAAAAACATTGCACAATTCTAAGAGGGAAGGCTTTACCTTCATCCTAGAAAGTGTGCATTTTTGGCTAGTGATTGTCCTCGAGTCTTGCCTTACACGATTCGGTGAGGTAGTTACTGCTGGCCCAAAAAATTGTGCAATGCAATATCTGGGCCTACAACACTCACCAACTAGAATTGTGCATTATGAAATCCCAACACCCAGCAGGCCAATCTGGATTACGTATTACATAATTCTAGTAGTCAACCAGCCTCTCGACAGTCCAGACTGCCTTTTTCGTAGTTCTGGCGGGCCATTCTCTTAGCCTCCCAGTGAAAGTTGTGCAATCCTTGCTAGTCAATCCCCAGGTATGTTGTATGTCATTCCTCAAGTTTGTTGTGGTTTCAGCTAATAGATTTCTTACCATGCATGTCACCATGTCTCCAAATTTATCAAGTGTTTGTCCATCTCTCAACAGTTCAGGCTTAATGGCCTCCTAGAAAGCAGGATCAAAGGACACGGGTGGAAGTGCAACTGGAGCAGCAGTTGAGCGAGTGTCTACGATTTTGTCAATCTATGAAGACACCAAATTTATCATAGACAGAGACATCAAGATGAAATGGCAAGAGGTCAATGATGCATTCTCAAGCACATTTGGGGAATATCTCAAAGACCTCCAAGTCTATGTGAACATTCATAAGTCTAGCTTGTACTAGATTGCATGCAGGTATCCCACATTCCCATGCATAGACAAGATACATTGAAACGTCTCACGCACTGATCCCGAGATGATGACATTGAGAAGTGTCAGCGGGATAGAGAATGTTACCTTTAGGGGACATGATTATTAGCAGATGTACCATATGTCGAAGCCGTTTATCACCATGGAGACACCCTTCAGCATACCTAGTAGTAATTCCAACTCCAGGGATATCTTGAAGAGCTGGGTAAAGGAGCCAACCAAATTCATGATGACACCCAACTAGATTTACAAGATGAAGATACTGCAGAAGGCATATCAATACTTGGTCATCTTTGCATGTCACTTGTATGGCCAAGAGAGCATGGAGACCTTCTTGCAGACTTGGATGATCGTGTTGGACCAACTAGCCAGTGAAGGCAAAGCATACAACTGGTCCAACATGTTGGCTCACAGGCTGAAGGAACAGGTCACAAGAGCTTTATAGCTGCCCAAAGGTCAGCAAGAAGAAATCTACATGTCCGCTTACAACTTGGATGCAATTTGTGCCCGTCAAAATTTTATGGGCATGAAGTGGGCATGGACATCATCTTAAACCTCTATCAACACTTATTGTAAATCGTTTTCCGAATGTAGCTTCATAGGAGTTATCACACAACTGTTAGATCATTTTGTCACCCTGTTGTACAAGATGATATTTGAGAAAGATCGACCTTGCATATCGAAGGTAGCAATGGAGGGACTGATCTATATAGTGGATTGGTATGCCTTTCCTTTCAACACATTCATATGAATGTACAGCGTGAAGAATCCTACACATATTTTGTCGAAGTCTGCCATGGACAAGATCGTCATACAAGAAGTATCATACCACATCTCGACAGGACTATTAGCTAGGCTACACCGAAAGAAGAAGGCACCTTCGCCCACTCTTCCGTTGCAGATCAAGTTGTATGAGATACAAAATTTCAAGCACATTGATGTCAAATCAAAGGAGATCAAGAAATATGCTTTCGATGTTTGAATCTTCAATCTGTATCACCTGCATTGTTTTGTAAAAGATCACTGCGTGAGAGTACAGTCTCAGTGGATCCACGAGGCATGTCATTGGGTGGAAGAAGACCCATGGAGATATAGTCACATATTCTCAAGGCCTAATGAACCAATCAGCATCAATGCGGAATGGCTATCGAAGCACCGTGAAGCAATATCTAGTAGAGCACCACCAACAACAACAACAAGAACAACAGAGGTAAACATATTGGTGCGCGACAAAGGAAAGTGGAAGATTGTCAATAGCACGAAGGTAGAACAAAGCTACAAGTTCAGAGGAGACCCACTTGTGCAAAAAGCAGCTTTGGAAATAGAGGCGAATAGGTAACAACGTAACAAGATGAGCACACAAAGGGAGAGAGAAAAATAGAGGATGGAGGAAACATTGAAGGAGTTGGATGAGTTGAAGGAGAAACCCCGGAAGGAACAGGAGCTACATAGATAGGAGAAGGAAGTACAACAAGAATAGGTACATCAGGAGGCACAACGTGTACAAATGAATGAAACTGTGCCTGTACAGGTAGTCAACTCATCCGAACAGCTGGCACCATTTAGACAGGGTGAGCAGTCGCAAGAGCAGGACTTCACCCAAGAGATTGAACAAGAACTTGAGGAGATGGATATGGATATGGACTAGCAAGAGTTAGAATTAGACATCGACCTCATGCCTTACCACCAAGAGGTCGACTTACCAGCTTCACTGGATCTAGAAGCAGAGGAAGTCCCAAGCGACCAAGGAGACACTAAGATCCTTGGAGACAATCCGAAAGGAGAAATACACAACATATCATTTGATGAGTTGCAGCATAGAGTTGTGCAATCCCACAGAATGTATACTCCGAATGATAACACATATCATGAGAAGTTTGAAGAATGAGTGATTGTGTCTGACGTGTGCAAGCATCTAGCAGCATTGGCCGATGCCACCAGAGCATATGTCGAAGCCACTAGCTTGAGTGTTCACTTCTCGATAGCTGAGAATGAGCAAATGGATAAGGAGTTGCAGACGGTGAAGCAGGGAGGAGAATTGGTTACATCATCTACCTGAGCAGAGTTGAAGAAGGTGTTGGGCACCAAATATGCCTATATTTTCCTTATATTTTCATCTATCCTTTCATCCTTTTTGCACCAAATGATATGAATTTATTGTGATACATCTATGAGGTAACCCTTCTTTCTAACATCTCTTGGAATATTTAATTGATGAAGTAAGGTCACGGGGATTTTTCCTATGTAAACTGCTAAACCTTATTATTTCCACAGATTCCAGTGAACGGCACTGCCTTCATAGTTTGCAGCAATAGTCCCACATTCACAACAGCTGTTCGGCAACGTTGCAACAACATAACCAATTCATAGCTACTTTCAAAGCCTATTTTGGATCTTTATTTTTCTTGCTCTCTTGGTAATTAGTTGTTGTTCTAACAGTTGTATATTTTTGGGCATTAGTTGCCAAATTTTGGGGAATATGTCATTCCCATGTATTTGTAGAAAAGGGGTTTTATTCGTATGCGAGGGGTTAGCCACACAGAGACAAATATTGTAACAATTTCTCTTATATTAAATCCAAGCAAGTTGTTGTTCTCTTCTTAGTTGTGAGTTATTGCAACCCTGATCATAGAGCTGGGCCCGCTCTTCTGATCAGGTGCTGGATATTTTCTTTATGTGTGTTGTTTGTATTATGGTTTGTTAATTCCTTATTGTTGTTACAAATCTTTATCGATTGTTGTGAATGTATTTTAAGTTCTGTGATTTTATTCCTCATTATTGTTATAGCGATGCTTTGATTCTTTAGTTGTGAATCCTTGGTTAAATTGAGATTGTAACCTTTCCCCTACATATACCTTGTGCATTACCTTGAAAACTGTATGCACCCAGATTGATAAAAGAATGTGGAAAAGGGTAGAATAGTTTATTCTCACTCGGATGCCAACATTTTGGCACTGTTGTTGGGGAAGGCTAACAAGGTACAAGACATGATCTATATTGACCAAAGGATCAATCTCTCATCTTAGGGAGGGAAGTGCTACCCTACTCTAAGTCCTGAGCTTAATATTTTTTTTTTCCTGTCATTTTTTTTTACTGTTTTTGGATTGAGTCGCTTGCTTTGGTTATTTTTTTTGAATTATTCTAAGTTGTTAAAACCTGATCTCTCATCCTAGGGAGGGAATGATCTTTTTACACCCTGCTCTAGGTCCTGATATTTAGATTTCCTTTTATGCATGTTCTTTTCTTGTTAGATCTCTTTTCCTAGGAAGGGAAGGGTCTTTTGACGCCCTGCTCTAGGTCTTGAACCTTATATTTCTTTTTTTTAGTCATTTTATTTTCTTGTTTGTTAAAGCCCTACTTCTCGTCTTGGGGAGGTAATGGTCCTTTGACACCCTACTCCAGGTCCTTAGTGTAGTGATTTAATTTAGATATTTCCCTCTTACCAACTTGCATGAATAGAGATTTGAATAAAAGGGGCAGAGGAAAATCCCCGAAGAAAGGGGGACTGTATTTGGTAAGGAACACTTACATTCAACAAATCATAAAAAAAGCTGAATCATAAGAATATTCTCATGCTGCTGTGAGGGTAGGGAATTGAACGAAATCAGAGGGACAATTTGTTGAATAGCAGTGCTATCCACAGTACCTCCTACTGATTCAAGACAACAAAACCTTCCAGCAGTAGAAGAAGTATGCAATGGTGTACCTGATGAAGGAGTATCGTTGCTAATAATAGAGGGAGAAGAAGTTGCAAGCAGAAGATCCAAGGAACCAACCCATTCCAGTAGGGAAGGAGAAGTTGCAGGAAAAGGGTCTAAGGGATCAAGCCATTGTGTTAGGGAGGAAGGAGCTATAAGGGTATTGATATCACCATGGGATAAGGGGAGTGTTGTTAAAGCAACTCAAACTTTCAAGACAAGACCCCCTTCATCATTCCCTGTAGAGCCTGCTGAAATTCCCAATGATTATTGGAGGATATTCATGGCTCCCACAACCTCTACTATTGACTTCCCAATTGGGGATCTTGGGACTGGAGCACCAACGAAGCCCATTCCTCTAACAACCTTACCAAGCTTTCATGGGCTGACTTATGAAGACCCCGACACATTCCTTTTTGAATTTGATATTGGGTGTCAGGGATATGACTACATAACCAATGCTCAGAAACTAAAAATCTTCCTTGCTACATTAAAAGGGACATCCCTGTGGTGGTTTATGGGTCTAGGAGGAAAGACTATCTCCACATGGGATGGTATTAAAACCTCTTTCTGGAGAAGTACCAGGATTACTGTAAATCTCAGGATATTAAGGAAGAACTTTTAAAGTTCATGTAGAAAGAAGACGAGAATATGGAGGATTGTGTGGAATGATTTAAGTACACACTACAAAGATCAAGTCATTCTAACCTAGATAAGGACATTTTGAAAATTATCCTTCTTCAGGCTTTTCGAGAAGACTCTCTGGATGTTGAACATAGTAGGAAAGGGAGATATATCAAAAGAGGACTTCGATACCATCTATGAGCTCTGCATCTAGTGCTCGAGGGGAGCTACAAGGAATAAAAAAGGAATTTGGTCAACAAAAGTATCTGATAGAGGTGTCACAAAAGCAGAAATTGGAAACATGCTGGATGACTTAAGGACTCATATCTTGAGTACCTTGTTTGCACAGATGTACACACTCCAAGTAAAACAGAAACAGATGGAATTGGAAAAGATTATGGATATATTTTGCTCGAAGTGTAGAGAGAAGCATCCACCTAGAGAATGTCCATTGAACTCTGTGGAAGAATGTGCAATCTGTGAGCTGAGCCATGCAACAAATTCATGCCCCTCCTTGCCAGGATTGAAAGTAGTTTTTCAAGGACAGGCGAAGAGGCAGACCTACTATATTTTATGGGATCTAAAAGCCATGGAAACCTCGGCCACCAACCAAAACGGAAGGTATGTATCAGGACCCATCTCAATATTTTAAAAATTTTAATATCGGTCCTCAGTCCATGCCCTATCCACCTATGTGGCCCCAATATTAGTTTCCACCCTAGCAGTAGTGGTCTCCTCAAACTAGTTCGAATTCTTCATGGGCCTTGAACTGGTGCAAACCCTCTCCTACTGGATAGTTTCCCCCGTCAATGCCACAACAACAACTTCAGTTTCCCTCTAACATACCTCCTGGTAATCCGCCTGTTCACCCTCAAATTCCTATCCAACCCAATCTGAATCCTAACAATAAAGGGGCTTAACAAGCTGACACCCTCAACCTGCCCTCATACAGTATATCTACCATAGAACTTTATGAAATTAATTTGAGATCTGGGTGGGTAGTAGATTCTCAACCCTCACCTATTATTGTTGAACAAGTTGGAAGTGAGGTGAAAGAACCAAAAATAGTTGAAGAGAAATCAAACCAAGCTAGTAAAAATCAAACATCTCCTCAACTGCTAATTACTCAAGAACACCGAGTTGACCTGCCTTATCCTGAAAGATTGACCTTGATTAAATAGATCCCTCAAGCTGAGTTTGACTTGTTAGGGGAGTTACAAAATTTGTTTGTTAAGATTCCCCTATTACAAGCTATGAGGGATGTACCTATATATGCAAAAACGCTTAGGGAATATTGTGCTAAAAATCCTAAAAAGAAATCAAGGGATCCACTCACTATTCATGTGATGGGAAAGTTATCAGATTTTATGATGGGAAAGACTATGCCTATGAAATATGGGGACCTGAGGAACCCAATTCTAACGGGGAAAATTAATGGAGTGGAAATTCCAAATGTGGTGGTAGATTTGGGCACTGTTATAAATGTCATTACAGGTGAAGCTATGCATACATTAGGTCTTCAAAACCTGAAGCATACACTTAACGTCTTAGAATTGGCAGATAGATCTATAGTCAAACCGGTAGGGAAGTTAGAAGACATTACAATCTCAATTGATTCATGGCATTACCTTGTGGATTTCATAGTGCTGCAAATGCAGTCCCCAACTGGTTGCCACCCTTTGATTTTGGGAAGACCATGGTTGGCAACCGCAGATGCTTACATTGGGTGTTGTTCTAGGAATATGGTTATCTCAAATGGGCATGTTACTAAAAACCTTGTGTTATACCCTCCTAGAGAACCTAACTTGTCGATGAATCCATGTGGTTGTAAGAAACCTTTTCGAAAGGAAGAGTCTGAATCTGAAGATGAGGAGTTAAGACCAGTTCTTACTATTGGACATGTCCTTTAGCTAAAAAAAGAAACAAAAGATGATACAATTACCACCTTCATTAGTGATCCCTGTTCTATTTCAAATTCGAATCAACGAATTCTAGAATCTGTCTTGAGATGTGAAACGCAGGAAAGCATTGAAACAATAGATGGATTTAAAGAGCTAACCACAACTATGTCCCGTGACAGGAGTTCTGTAGAGATAAAGCTAGGAAAAACCCTGAATATTAATCCAAATTTGTCAGAGTCATAGACAAAACAACTTCTAGATGTTCTCTGAAATCACAAAGAAGCCTTCACCTGGGACTATACATACATGAAGGGGATTCCTACCAATCTATGTACGCATCATATATACATCAAAGAGGATTGTGGTCCTGTGAGACAACCCCAAAGGAGAATGAACCCCACTCTAAAAAACATTGTCAAGGAAGAACTTCAAAAGTTGTTGGATGTAGGATTTATTTACCCCATTTCGGACAGCCAATGGGTTTCCCTGTTGGTGATTATTCCCAAGAAAAATAGTAAATGGCGGATATGTGTAGATTATAAAGAATTAAATAAAGAAACACAGAAAGACCATTTCCCTTTATTGTTTATTGATCAAGTCTTAGATACTTTGGCTAGAAAGAATTTCTTCTCCAACCTGGATGGGTTTAGTGGGTACAACCAGATCCAGATAGCTCTCGAGGATTAAGATAAAACCACTTTCACATGCCCTTGGGGAACTTTTGCATATCGAGTCCTTCCATTTGGTCTCTATAATGTGCCTGCAACATTCCAAAGGGAAATTTTAGGAATTTTCTCTGATCTGGTAGATGACAGTGTTGAACTTTATATGGACAAATTTACTCCATACGGGGACTCATTCAAAGAAGGGCTGGAAAATCTGGAAAATGTTCTGAAAAGATGTAAACGGATGCATGTATCTTTGAGTACAATAAAGTGCCACATGATGATGGAGGAAGGAATAGTCTTGGGACATTTGCTTTCAGCTACTGGAATTCAAATGGATCCAGCGAAGATAAAGGTAATATTACACTTTCCAATACCCAAAGCACCCACACAGGTATGTAGCTTTATCGGTGCGCTGGTTATTACAAGTGCTTTATAGGAAATTTTGCTAAGATAGCACATTCACTTTTTCAATTGCTGACAAAAGATGCATATTTTGTCTGGATAGATGACTGTGATGCAGCCTTCATGAAGATCAAGGAACTCATCTGTAGAGCTCTAATCCTTCAAGGGATGGACTGTACATTACCATTTCATATCCATGCTGATTCCTCTCAGACAGCAGTTGGGGTAGTTTTGGGACAACAAGTAGACAATTTACCATATGCAGTTTACTATGTTAGTAAAAAATTGGCTCCTACCGAGTTAAACTACACAGTGACTGAGAAATAATTCCTTGTTGTCATCTATGCCATCAACAAGTTTCGACATTATATTACCAGATATTCTACCTTTGTACACACTGATCATGCAACAATAAGGTTTATGATGAACATTACTCCTGGTCGTATTACAAGATGGTTGATGTTACTTCAAGAATTTGACATCATCACAATAGATAAACTAGGAAAGGATAATGTGGTTGTTGATTTTTTGTCTAGACTAGATAATAATGCTGAAAGTACACCCATAGAAGATAGTTTTCCAAATGAGCATATTTTTGTAATTTTTGCTAACACTCTGTGGTATGCATATATAGCTAACTATCTTGCTACAAGGAATGTACCTCGTCATTTTCCATACAAGGAACAACAAAAAATTATTCATCATAGTACCCGATATCCATGGATGGCAAGATACCTTTTCACACACGGGTTGATCAATAGATTCGGCGCTATGTATCTAAGGATGACATTTATGAGATATTGAAGGTTGCACATGATGGCCCTTGTCGAGGACATTTTGCAAATAAAAGAATAGGCCACAAGGTGTTTCAAATGGGATATTATTGGCCTTCTATCTTTTGGGATGCTCGAGATTATGTCTAAAGATGTGACAATTGTCAACGCATGGGGCAGTCTGGAAAATTGGATGAGATGCCATTGTAGCCCCAGGTAGTCCTCGGGCCTTTTGAGAAGTGGGAAATTGAATTTGTTGGGCCTTTTAACACACCTTCTCATCAAAAGGTTCACATTCTAGTCTACATTGATTATCTGACTAAGTGGGTGGAAGCTAGAGCTGTTGCGAAAGCAACAGGACAGGTGGTTTCAGGTTTTTCTTTCTGAAGAGATTTTTGCTTGGTATGGTACTCTAAGGGAGATTACTTCAGATGGAGGGGCACAGTTCACATCCCACATGATAGCAAGGCTTATGCAAAATTATGGAGTCAAACACAGGGTGACAACTCCATACCATCCCCAGGCGAATGGACAAGTAGAAAGTACAAATAAAGTGTTGGAAAATATCTTAACAAAGATTGTAGCAAGCCATCATCGGGATTGGTCACAGAAACTTCCTGAAGCTCTCTAGGCATACATGACAACATGGTGGAATACAACCGATGTTTCACCATTTGGGTTAGTCTATGGGAAATCCCCCTTGTTTCCAGTAGAATTTGAGATCAACACGTCATAACAGCTTTGGAAGTAGGATTGAACTTATCAGAGGTCCAGAAACACTGGCTGGAACAGCTAAATGAGTTAGATGAAATCCATTCAATGTTTGTACAGAAAACTATTGCTATTCAACAACAGAGAATGAAATGACATAATAAATTTATCAAGAATAAGATGTTTCATAAAGGAGATTGGGCACTGCTCTATGACTCCCGTTTTAAAGATTTTAAAGGGAAGCTTTGCACTTGCTAGATGAGACCCTATGAAGTGGATGTTGTGTTTGATAATGGAACAGTCAAATTGGTTACAATAGATGATACTCTTGCTTCCTTCTTAGTGAACAGACACTGTCTGAAATTATACCACCATCCAGCTTCTAAGGGTGCCTTCATCAAACATCTTTGTGATAAATCTAGTTTGATGGTTGTTGGTGTAGAGAATGTTTCCTTTGCGTTCTCTTCTTTATATATATATATATATATATATAATTATATATATATATATATATATATATATATATATATAATATATATATATATATATATATATAAGATTATATAATATATAGATATATATATATTATATATATATATCTATCTATATCTATCTATCTATCTATATATATATATATATATAGATATATAGATATATAGATAATATGTTGTTACTACTCACTTGTTTTTCTTTTGTAGGAATAACGATAAAAATATGATGATGAGGAGCTGACAAAAAATTACCAACTAATAGCAAATGTTGTTACTCCATCATTGTTGTTACTTTGCCAATGTTGTTACTCCACTGTATTGTTACTCCGCCACTATTGTTACTCCTGAAAATTTTTCTAAGTGTCAGATGTTGTTACTCCACCATTTTTGTTACTTTATCGGTGTTGTTACTCCGTCACTACTGTTACTCCTAAAAACTTTTCTAACTGTCAGCTATTTTTACTCCATCATTGTTGTTACTCCACCACTGCTGTTACTCTTGAAAAATCTTCTAAAGTGCTAGATGTTGTTACTCCGCCGTTGTTGTTACTCTGCCACTTATGTTACTCCATCCGTTACTCTGTCGTTACTCCGCTACCGGGTAGGTCACTAGGTACATCTTCGTCAACTTTTACAGATTAAATTAAAATATTCCATTGATGAGACATATACATGTCATGGAAGGTTACATTTAAGTTTGGGGGGGGGGGGGGGGGTGGGTGGTCCCATCATAAGTAAACAATGACGTATTTAAAACCACAATAATGGCATATCACGTATCATTATTAAATCTTGTGTGAACGGTACACCCATAAATTCCATGATTTTGTAATAATTATTTCGATGCATTGAAATTTGAATTACGTACATTTGATAACCAATCAGTATTTTCAAATCATACGAATTAATTACCGCAATCACTCCATCACACTTACCATGATTTGCCATAGTTCTTTGCGATTTTCAAAAAATTATTGATCGCTTTCATTGCTTTTTATCCCACATCCCACCATGTCATTACCCATTACTGTAATTTGGTTTCTTCTATTCTCTCCCCAACAGCCGACTGTGTCCAAGTGTTGTTACTGTTTCTACAACAATGGGTGGGTTGGTTGTGTGTCACGAACCGGAGGATACCACCTTGGTCCATAACAATAGAGAAGTGTGGTAGGTTTTTGGCAATGCAGGTTGGGATGTCTATTTTAATAGTTTGCAAGGATTTGATGAGGGGATTACAGTGGAATTCACACTAAATTTGAATGAGAATTTCTCTCAGGTTAGAGGGATAGAAATCCCTATTATAGAGGAGATTATCGCAGAAGTAAGTGGATTGCCTCAGTAGGGACAGAGCTGGTTTTCACTAAGAACTTCCCTCCCAGAATTCCTGGAAGTATTGTTGCGGGCTAGTGAGAGTGTCATTCAGAAAGGTCGAGGATATGACCACAACTCTTTTCCGCATCCGTGCGGCGACGTAGCAGGTTTGATTATGGAATACATCACTTGCGAAGGATGGTACAACACTATGTTCAAATACCATTCCAAGGTGTTAACTCATCTTTTATTTCCACAGTCAGAAGTCTTCTCATTGAACATGCCTTTCTTTTTCCTGAAAGGACCTTAATTAATGGCACAGTCTGCCCAACGTTCGTGACAGGTTGTAGCAGTTATCACTAATCACGGGCTGGTTCAATTACTGGTCATGCATGCATTGAACCGATTTCAAATTCCTTGGACGGTGTCTCAGGAATAAACAGAAGAAGATGTAGCAGTTGTTATAGCTGCTAGATAAGAGGAGTCGAAGGGAATAGAGGAAGAACCAACAGAGGATGAATATGTAGAGCAAGAAGAGCCTAAAGAGATGGAAATGGAGGAGGGGGAACTGGAGCAAGAAAGGGATCTTAAAGTGGAAGAAACAGTCGGTGCTACAGATGAGGCTATTACACAAGAACCAACCTCGATTGTGGAGCCGATGGAGGAAGAGGAACTGAAGTTGGAAAGGCTTGAAGTGGAAGAAACAATCAGTGCTACAAACGAGGCTATTACACAAGAACTAGCCTCAACTGTGGAGCTGATGGAAGAAGAGGAACCATAGTGGGAAAGGCTCGAGACAGAAGAGACAGTTAGTGCTACAGTAGAGGTTGTTACACAAGAACCAGCCTTGACTATGGAGCCAATGGAGGAATGAATTATGGACAAAATGGATGGGATTGACACAGTGATACAAGAATCCACTTTTATTAATGGAGTGCAAGAGGAAACAATGCCAACACCATCTTCTCAAGAAGTGTCGGATATGGGTGGTGGTGCCACACAAGAACCACCACCAACCCATGTAGTCCCAGAAAATGTGGAAAGAATGAGTCTTGAGGTTGACACTATCCCACAAGAACCAGTGTCAACCGAGGGACAAGAGCTAACATAGGAGGGAGCCTCGGGCCAGAGCAGAATTGTCGTAGGTGAAGGGAAGGAACTCGAGGTCACAGACAAAGCTAATATAGACTAAGGAGAGGACATCTTCCTGTCTCCTTTTTGTGCCACCATACCAAGAGGAGTGAGAGTGTCTCACTCTCCTTGATGCTCAGAAAAGGAGGTTATTGTCCCTCCCATTTTAAAGTTTGATGGTTTGGTAAAAGGTTCAACTGTTGTTATCTTGTTGGCTACTGATTCTCAGCAAGGCCATTCCGAAGAACAGAGAGAAGAGGAACACCTTGCAGAGAAACGAGAACAACGAATGGATGAAGGAGGTGTTTTTCAGGCAATAGATGCCTTGGAGCCTAGAAGGGAGGAAGAAGTGAATGCTTCTGAAACAGGGGAACCAAGTAAGGGAAGCCTGGTAGAAGTGCTGATGGATACTCCTTTGAGTATTCCACCAGCTGTTGAACTAGCTGCAAGGCCAGTTAAGTTAATTGTTAAAAAGGAAGCAATTGCTCTCGAAGAAGGGGAACCAAGGAGAACTCGAGAGATGGGCTAGTGGATACTCTTCGGAGTAATCCACCACCTATTGAACCAACTGCAGGGCTGATTGAGTTGGTTGTCAAAGAAGAAGTGATTTCTCCTGAGAGAGAGGAACGAAGTAAGGAGAACCTGGTAGAGGGACTAGTGGATACTCCTCCGAGTAATCCACACCTGTTGAACCAGCTGCGAGGCCTGATCAAGTGATTGTTAAGCAGGGTTGGATAGAATTGTGCAAGCAGAGGAGGCCACCCCTTAAAAATAAATATCAGCTACAGTTCAGAGACACAATGTGGTTGAAAACATAGGTTCTAAGACTCAAAAGACAGGTGCATCGACTTAAGAAGCATGTAAGAATGTATAAATGGTGGGATAAGAAGCCTAAGGCTATGGTGGTCGAAGCAGTAGCATGGGTAGATGATGTGCCTACAACCTCTGTTGCTACTCAAATGAATCTTATCAAGCACTTGTTTAACGACTGTGAATTCTCTTTAACAACTGAGATTCAAACTTGGAAACCCACTGCGACCCGCTATCAAAACGAGGTGAAAAGGGTCCAAGAATAGTTGTCCAATTCTATCTTTGAGTATATAGAGTGAGTGGACATATTATGGTTGAGGTATAAAAGTAGTAGCTCAAAGTAGAATGGCTGGAAATGCAAGTGTTGGAATTGAAAAGTGACAAAGAACAGATGTTCAGCTTGGCACAACAGGTAAAGGCATGTCGCCCTCTTGCTTCTAGTTATGCCTTGTTCCTACATGAGAAATTTATTTTCTTATGTTCTGAAAGTATCGAGAAGGAGGTCAATCATAAGATCAAGGACTCTATACAGTTCCTCCATATACTGAGAATCCATGATTTGGTAACCCAACATTTGATGTGTGAGATTTATCTACATGGATACTTCTTGCGCAATGACAAAGAATTTAATCTAGTCCCATATGTGGGGAAAATTCATTTAAGGGCTCTCACCTCCTATACTATCAAACAGATAAACTGGCAGAAGGCTTCTAATACATTTAAGTCAAATCAAAACACGAAGTCTCTAATGATGAGAGGGGAGCATGAATGGTCCGTGACTATGTACAATAAGCACAACACCTTTTTATAGATTGAGGGAAATAGAGAACAGATGCTAAGGACACAGAAGTGGTGTATTGACCTTTGTGTCAAACAAACAGTCACGTTTCAAGACGAATCCCTTGATAGTTGTGAGAAGAGGTCGATGATTTCACCTACAACTATCCGAAATAGGGAACCTTTTGGAGTGCCAAATTTTGCACGGGCACTAAGTTGTGTGCTGAGATATGTAGCATGCATCCAAACATGCGGGGTCTGGTGGATGGGAATCCAGTTTAGGTTTCCCTCATTTGGTTGCCAACAAACCATTACATTCCAGCTTACAATGTACTAGGCGATTGGTGGAAGGATGTTCTTCTCACAAAAGGATACAAACCCCTAGGAACAAACATGGCAGATGAGTATGATCTCGCCCAGCTCCACGCTGACTACAGTCGTTCTAACCCAGACCTGCGGAAGTGGCGAGCTACATGAAGGCATGCAGAAGATTAGATGGGGGGAGATGTTGGGCACCAAATCTGCCTATCTTTTCCTTATATTTTCACCTATCCCTTAATCCTTTTTGCACCAAATGATATAGATTTATTGTGATACATCTATGAGGTAACCCTTCTTTTTAATGTCTCTTGGAATATTTAATTGATGAAGTAAGGTCACGGGGATTTTGCTTATGCAAACTGTTGAATTTCCTTAAGGATGACATTTAGTGATTTACATGTTATACTTTTATGTTTTTTTGTTTGAATAAATTTTTGTCTTTTAGCTACGGAACGTAGCCTATTCTATAGCTAATCAGTTGTTCTATAGCTATCTTCATGCTTCAATAGGTTACAGGTGTCAAACGAGGAAACTGGCCACATGGGTATCCCTGGAATGATCACGACATAGATCCTATCCTAGTCAACAATGAAACCAACTCAAGACCACAGTCAAAGGTGGAGTCAAATGAAGAAAGTCGGGATCAATAAGACTTTGTGTCCATTTTTCGTGGCTCTTTAATAAATCTAAAAGCTTCCATTGCAGCATTTACTTGAACCAGCCACCGGTGATAACTGTTTCACGCAACTACCTTGCTGACTTAAAGTCACCTGTAGCTAATCAATCCATTCACGCACAACTATTATAATACATGGACCACCTGTAGCTAAATTCTCTCAAAGGACAGTTAGGATTTTTCTTTAAATATCAGTTGTAAAGGAATCGAAAGGAGTTCGAATTTCACTCATGTATTAAGCACAGACTTACTACTTTGTAATTTTGAAACTTATTTCCCTGTTTTTAATATGAAGACCGTGTGTTTTATGGATATCCGAAAGAGTTTCTTGGAGATTGATTAAGCGTGCATAACCTGATCAGTGCAGAGGGCCCCTGTGCTGAATGAGGATTTATTTCATTTTGTTTTGTCTTTTCTAGTTAACTTGTAAATTCATTATAGTGTTCATAATCATTTTGGTACTAACCTTGTTAATAATACAACTTTTATCATTTTCTCACTAATGCGAAATAGCTTCTTTTAGTGCAGAATAGTTTCTTCTTGCTTCATTTCTTTATAGTTTTTATCAACAGTTAGAAGTGAAAAGTCAATAGTATAATTTTGTTTATTTCATTTGACTGCTTTACTAGTCTTTTATTTTCAAATATACTGACCAATGCCATTACTATCGTTCTCATTTTATTGCTAGTTTATTGACTCATGGTGTTAATGAATATTTCTAAAGAGCCCTTCTAGTTGATATCTCATCTCAAACTAAGTGGTTGAATACTTCATTCATGTAATGAGTCTTTTCTGCATTCTTGCATTTATTTTCTCTAAGAATAATGAAGTACATAAATTCTCAAATGTCATCACAAGGAGATTTTCTCCCAAAATTGAGAGGTAGGGTAATTAAGTATTTCATTTAGCGTTGTTTCTATGATATATTAGACACTAGTTGCAATCTCACTTTCAATTTCTAAGATCATGATTTCGGAATAATGGCAAAACAAGAATAGAAACTCTGTTTTCATTTCTTGCTTAAACTTTTCTCTAGAGTCTTCCTTAAGCTCTTTTGTTTCTCATTTTTAGATTCTTACTAGTCCTTACAGAAGTTAGATTTAAGATTTTGATAGTTACATTGTGCATCATTAGGGATTAAAGGACCTAAAAACCCCCAAAACAACATAAAACATAAAAAACAACGAAGTAAGAAGGGTCATCTAGCACAAACAGTGGAATACACTTCATCAGTTTACGATACCCATATTGATAATTTATGTAGAGAAATTTAGGACACTAAATCGACCAAACATTTTGGCATCGTTGCCGAGGAAGTGTAACTAGGTAGCCTTATCTCTTACATTAAAAAAAAAACAATGACATGCATAGAGAAAGAGACTCTAGGGGTAGATTTACAGCTAGAGGTAGAAGTTCGATTCCTACAACACCATCCACTCCACCAAGAGTAAGAAAAGACACACCTCCATCCCAAACTCATACTCCTAGCCATAGGACTCCTAAAATTCCAAGGGCAGAAATCCAATCAGAAGAATCCCTTACATCTTCTACCAAGACTGTCCTAGAGGAGAAAAATTTCGAATCTTTAACAACAAGGATAGTTTTTCTTACCTCCACAGGAGAGCCCATTATAGTTGAAGAATTAGGAGTACCTGGTGGAGAAGAAGAAGTAGAACCTCTCTCCTGTAGTCCATTAATAGAAGAACCAAAGAAGGAGGGAATAACCTTACAAGTTGAACCCTATACTAACTCTGAAGAAACTATAATGGAAGAAGAGGAACAAGATGGATAATTCTCATTGTTTGGAGGAGGGGTAGAGGGAGAGGTAGAGGAAATAATGGAGGTAGAGGTAATAATAGAGGAGGTAGAGGAAATATGGAAATAGATAACTCTTTCGGATTCCCTATAGTGGATGAGGAAACACATGCCACAGTGAAAAATATTTCACCTTCTGTCCTCCCAAACTTATATGGGTTGAGAAGTGAGGACCCTGAAACATTTTTGTTTGAGTTTGAAGTCTTGCGCAGAACTTATGACTATTTAAAAGACTCTCAAAAACTTAAATTGTTTCCTTCAACATTGAAAGGAGCTTCTTTGAAATGGTTCATGGGGTTAGTCACTCAATTCATTAACACATGGAATGACATGAAAAAGGAATTTTTGGATAGGTACTTGGATTATTGCATGCCTACCAATCATAAAGATGAGGTGTTCAAAATGATGCAAAGAGAGGATGAAAACTTAGAATATTTGATTGAGAGATTCAACTATAATTTGAAAAGAGCAAAGATGAAAAATTTAGATGAAGAAACATTGAAAGATCTTTTATTAAAAGCCATTAGAGATGAGTGGATAGATATCCTTAACATGATGGGGAAGGGAGGTATCTCTCAACTTCCATTAAGTGATATAGGAGAACTATGTGTTAATCTCTCAAGAGGGAAATCTAAAACAGGGAAAGGGCCGAGATATCCTTCTCTTGTTAGAGCAAACAAATCTACAATTGGATCTGTAAGTAGGGCAGAAATTGAAAATATTCTTGATGAGTTTAAAACTGACATTCTAGGGAGCCTTAGTGAGCAACTAGACACCCTTAAAACTCAAAACAAACAAAAAACAAAGGTTGATGCTTTAGCCATTTTTGTCCAAAATGTAGAAAAAAACATGCTCTAAGGGAATTTCCTTTAGATGCAACAATTGTAGAAACTTGTATGATTTGTTCAAAAATCCATGAGACCAAGGGTTGTCCTTCAATCCTAGGTCTTACGGCTATCTTTCAAGAGGAAACAGTCCCAAATTTTGCAAAATCTCTTTGTTTTATTATAAGGAGACCTTGGTTGGGGACACAAAATCAGGGATTTAACAATCAAATGTATCTTCAACCCCCACCAAACTGGAATTCTTAGTATGAAACCTTGGCCTCAACCTCAACCTCAACCTCAATCTCAATAGTGGGCATAAGGAATACAAAATCCTTATGGGATATTTGCTCAATATTATCAATATCCTCCATCCTATCAGAATTTTCCTCCCCCACATAATCAGCAACAAAATCAATAGCCACAACTTCAAAATCAAAACCCTCAACTTTCATTGCCATTTCCACAACAACCTCCACAACAAAACCAAAATCCCCAACTCTTACTACCATTTCAGCATAAACCAAATCAGCTACCTGCCCAACCATTACCAAACCCCAATATAAAAACCCTTATAATGCTTGCATGGTAGAAGGACAACAATTTCCAACTTACATGATTACTCCTCTAGATCTTAATGATGTGCAACTAAGATCTGGAAAAATATTAGAAAAGGAAAGACCTTCTATAGTTATTCAAGAACAAGATATTTCTGAGGAGGACTCTCTAAAAGTCAATAAAAGTTTTGAGGGAACATCTCTCCAAATCCAAAACATTGAAAAAGGAAAACAAAAAGAATCAGTGAACACAACTCCTATCATTGAGCAACCAGCATCTACTTCTACACCTCCTTTTCCTGAAAGAATACAAATTGATAGAGGGGTAGAAAAATAGATCTTGTTGCCCAACTATGATTTTCTAGATGAATTGAAGAATGTTTGTATCAAAATTCCTTTGCTACAAGCCATTAGAGAAATTCCTATTCTAGCCAAAATAATAAAGGAGTTGAGCATAAAAAGGCCAGGAAGAAAAGCAAAAGAAACAAAAAGAATTCACTTGGTAGGAAAAATAGCAGACATAATGATAGGAAAAATTTCCTTACAAAAATATGTGGATCCAGGAAGTCCAATTGTCAACACACATATTAATGGAATTGAAATTATGAATACATTGATTGACTTAGGAGTAGTAATAAATATCATGAGTAGACAAACTATGGAGCAGCTTAAACATCCTAATCATCTTTACACACCTACCTTAAACTTGCAGATAGATCAGTAATCAAACCAGATGGTGTATTAGAATATATTTTAGTATCCTTAGATTCTTGGGAATATCTTGTTGATTTCATTATCTTAACTCCCAAGAATAATCTAGGAGGACACCCACTCATATTAGGAAGCCCTTGGCTGGCCACAGTTGATGCTTTTATAAGCTGTAGATCTGATGACATGTATATTTCTGATGGTGATTCAAAAAAAAAATTTACTTTGTATCCTTCAGCAAAATAAATCATAGAAATAGATGACAAGGAATGGATTTATGATGAAGATGATATTCAGCCTCTCTTTACTATTTCATAAATTAGTGAAGATATTCAAATTTTGAATACATTGGAAAATTTTGAAATATCTACAGAATATGAACATGCACAATTTCAAGAATAATCTAATGTTGAATACTTGCCATCTAGGCAGATGTCTCTCGATTCTATGGAAGAGTTTTGTAACTCTACAATTGAAATTTTTCCAAGTAGGGTGTTAGCACCTAAATCCGCCTCAGGCTGAAGGAAGGAAAAATTCAGGGTAACCACAAACCAAGCTCAATCTGGTAACTAGCCCTACCAAAACAGAGGAGAGGGCTCTCTCCGAGTCATGCTCATTGAATACTTGAAACGATATGGTCTGAGATAACTTACTGTGAAATATTGATCTTAGGCTAGTAAGTGAATATGGATACAAAAGGCGATTTCTATGAATGACTGTGTTTCTGGGATGGCATGGGACCAACGAACAACAATGAGCAGAGGATGAAATACAAAGGCACAGATTACTTCATGAGGCAAGACAGGTGGAAAGCCTAGCAATTTCGTTTGAAATAGCACGGAATGGAGAGATTGCTTAGCAGGGTGAAAAGGGCATACGTACATGAATCCTTTTCAACAGAAGAAAGAACATTGAACATGAAATTTTCCCACAAGCAGAGCAATAAAATTGAATTCTACCTTATCTAACTTAGAAAATTTCACTGGAAATGAACTATGAAACATAAAAAAATACATATGAAACATAAGAGATACATTTTCTATGCTCACAACCACATGAATCTCATGAAACAGAGTCGCTGCCTTTCATTAATCCTTTGTCAAAATATACAATGAAGAAATAGAGTTTCTTTCCCACAGTCTCCCAGAAGTTACAAGCCAACCAACCTTTTGCAAATAGTTTGCATACAATATATAAAATGTACCATGAAGAGATAGAACACCCAAGGGTTGGGGAGTTACTTGAATCATTACAAAATGGAGGTAGAAAGCCAACCATTAACTACAGGTGCAACGTTACAAACATGACAAATGGCTTGGGTCATTGTTTGCCTTCCTTTGCCACTTGGATAGAAGCCAATCTGGAGTGAAAATAATTTAAATTCCACCTTAGGTTCCAAAAAAGTGAAGTGTAGATGAGAGGGCCCACTTATGGAAAGTCGCGAATCGAAATTTCGCGAAACGGAGGTGAATTGGGCCTTTTTGCCTATATGCGCCGTGCCAATTTGGAGCCTGTTTTGAGGCACTTGCAGGAGTCCAAAATGTGCTAAAGTATTCTTGTTAGAAAGCCTAGCCTATCTACTTTCCAACCCAAGTGGAATTTTTGAATTTGGTGCTCATTTGCCCCTCCAAATCATCATTCTCCCAAGACTGCTTCCTGTGTGTCAAAATAGGGGCAGAGATGCCATTTTTTGGGTGTTTTTGGCCTCCTGGAGACTCAAATCATGCCCAAATTTCTTTTCCAAGCACCAGTAGTTGTGATTTTGGATGCTGAATCCAAAAATGCAATCCATTTCCCATTTGGAGCTCCCAATTCTAAGCGTCGCGCCTCACAAGGAGAAAAAACTTGTGTTTTGACCAAAAAATTACCATGTGACCAAAATTGCCCCAAATTTCTTGAAATTTGGGCTGGAGGTTCTCTAAGAGGCACTATGCTGGGCCACAGAAGCTTCAGCCAATATGCAAAGATGATCTCGCTCTTTTGCCTCTTTTGCCTCTTTTGTTGCTTTGCTCAATTTTGCCTTCAAGCTCCTTATCCGAGCCTTTGCACTCA
>APFE030389147.1:0-17640 GCA_000404065.3 Pinus taeda | reverse complement strand
AGAGGTCCAAATTGAAAACTCCCTTTCCATATTTCCACAGATGCTTCAGATAGAGCTCTGGGAGCTATATTGGGACAAAAGGATTTGATTACTTATGCCATTTACTGTACAGGTAAGAATTTGACTCCCACTGAGTTGAATTATACTGTGACCGAAAAGGGATTTTTAGTTGTTGTTCATGCAATTAACAAGTTCAGACACTATATAAAAGGCTATGAAACCTTTGTTCATACAGATCACTCTGCAATTAGATATTTGATGAATAAACCTATTGCTAATGGCAGAGTTACAAGATGGCTTTTACTTTTGCAAGAATTCAACATTACTTTGCTAGATAGACCTGGAAAACAAAACACAGTTGCTGATTTCTTGTCCAGGATTCAGAATATCAAAGAAGATTCTCCAGTTGAAGATAAGTTTCCTATATAATATCTTTTTGTAGTAACTACTCAAACTCCTTGGCTTGCAGATGTTGCTGATTACTTGGTCATAGGAAATTTACCTTCACATTTGTTTCCTAGAGAGAAAATAAAAATTATTCAAGAAAGTGCAAGATATTCATGGATCACTAACGAATTTTATAAAACAGGGCCAAATCTTATGATCAGAAGGTGTGTCAGAGAAGATGAAATGCCTTAGATTCTCAAAGCATGTAATGATGAGCCATGTGGAGGACACTTTGCTGACAAGAGGACAGCCTATAAAATCCTTTCTTTAGGATATTATTGGCCATCCATCTTCAAGGATGCTAAAGAATATGTCAGAAGATGTGATAACTGCCAAAGGGTAGGGAAACCTGCTCCCTCAAATGAAATGCCATTACAAACTCAGGTACTTATTGAACCTTTTGAAAAGTGGGCTTTAGACTTTATTGGACCAATTAATCCTCCATCTAAGCAGAAAAAGAATATATTGGTATGCACTGATTATGTCACTAAACGGGTAGAAGCCAAATCATTACCTTTTGCTAATGAAAAATCTGTAGTTAATTTTCTTTTTGATGACATCTTTACTCGTTTTGGTGTTTCAAGAGAAATTGTGATAGATCAGGGATCTCAATTCACATCCAACATGGTGGAAAGGCTTGTGGAGGAATACAAGATTAAGCATAGGAAATATACTCCCTATCATCCATAAGAAAATGGTCAAGTGGAGCCAACAAATAAAGTGATTGAAGAAATCATCACCAAGACTGTGCATCTACATAGAAGAGATTGGGCAGAAAGGCTCCCTGAAGCCTTATGGGCCTATAGAACTACATGGAGGAACACAACAGGACATACAACCTATGAATTTGTTTATGGAAAACAAGTCTTGTTCCCTATAGAGTTCCAAATCAAAACTTTCAAGATGGCAGTCCAATTGGGGTTGGATTTATTAGAAACACATAAGCATAAACTGGAGCAATTAAATGAACCTGTTGAAATCAAGAAAGAGGTAGTTCAAAGGACTAGTATAGTCCAACAATAGAAGGCCAAATGGCATGACAAATATATCAAGGAAAAGAAGTTTCAAGAGGGAGATTCGGCACTATTATTTTATTCAAAGTTTAAATATTTTCAAGGAAAGTTTCAAACTCATTGGCTTGGGCCATATGAGATTGAAAACGTCTTTAGTAATGGAGCAGTGAGGATCAGAACAATAGATGAAAGTCAAACTCCTCTTCTTGTGAATGGTCATAGATTAAAAATATATCAAAAACCAATTTCAAAGGAGGAGTTCATCAAGATCTTCTAGAGAAATTTTGAAATGAAGTTAGTGAAGAAGAATCCTTATTCTTCACCAACTTAGTCTTTATTTTTCTATATTATATATATATTATATTTTAGAGAGAGAGAGAGAGAGAAGAGAGAGAGAGAGAGAGAGAGAAGAATAATAATTAATAATAAATAAATTAGATAAGGTTGAAAACCAATCGTTGATTGGCATGCTTATACAAAAAATACATTGTGAAAATCAAAGGTTTCTGACACCCTATATTTTCCATTTTATTTCTATAATAAGTGGTGACAAAAAGCTACAGTCACTATGTATTCTAAAAAATCCATTTTCTCATCTCACTTCACTCTGTCTTATTTTTACAGTTTCACTTCATTCCATTACCATATTTCACCAATAAACTTTCCTTTTCCAATATTTCTTCCATCTCCATTTTTCATTTATTATCTTGCCTTAAATCTCATTTTACTTTCACTAACACAGCCATTTCCATTTCATTCATTCATAAACCATATTTTACTTTCTGTTTCATGTTCTGTAGCTAATTCTGTTCTGCGGCTAATCTGATTCTACAACCACAATTTGCTTATCAATTCAGGCATAAGTGTACAGTTCATAATAAAACCATGTATGCAGGGGATGGGAGAAAAGTCAAATATCTGAAGAAATCAAGCTCAAGGTATCTATGGATCAACATCAAAATATTAGCAAGTGGAAGGTAAAGGTTCCAAAGGTAAATGAAAAAATTTATTTCAAAAAGAAATTTAAAAACATAAGTTTGTATAGCATGTATTATCACATGTCTCCTTAACCAATCATCATTTGATTTGACCACCACGATGTCTCTACCATATCTTCTGTCTTTAATGACAAACAATCTCAATGATTTTTCATAACAAATTTCCACTTCAAGCTCCATAGCCTGTACTCAAACGTTCCTCCATAACTACACCTACTAACGGTCAAAACAACGATGTGACCTACCTATCTACGACTCTCTAAACGCTTACTGTCTATTTATTGCATGCAAACTCTTAATTTTTCTCTCATATTCACGCAGTCATCCCATACACACAGTGTTCCTATTTCCATATACATAGTCTTCCTATTTCCATATACGTAGTCTTCCTATCTCCGTATATACTGTCTTCTTATTTCCATATACACAGTCATTTCATTTCTTAGACAGTGAGAGTAATTTTGAAGGGAAACTGAGAAAAGAGGATATGGGGCTTATTGTCAAAACAGAGCTCATAGGATTAAAATATATGGAGGGTTATCCATAGCTTAAAGGGATGCTAGAGAAGGTCGGATGGTTATGTTTTATTGAAAAATTTCATGGCTACCACAAGGATATTACTAAATCTTTTGCAAGATCATTTGATGGCACAAAAGTGGAGATAGGGGATATCAAGTTTGCAATCATAGAATCCTTCATAGAAAAAGCAAGAGAGCTCCCAAGGCTAGGAGAAAGATAGTTTAAAAACAAGGAATTTCATGATGAATCTTGGAAGGTGATCCTTAAAAACCCAGGTATGGATGTTACAATATTTAGAAAGGGGATTCCTATTTTAGCTCTCAAGAATAAATGGAGTAACATGTTAATATTGCAAAAATTCATTACATGTGAAGGAATATTTGGGTCCATGTATGCTTATCATATACGCCTAGTAATGAATTTTTTAGAGAATGGAACCATCAATCTTCCCTTTTTCCTTCTGATATGTTTGAGAAGGATGGCAACAAATGTTCAAAAGAAAATTCAATCAATAGAAACAACTCTGTATCATCATGGACTAGTAAATATTCTAGTTGAATTCCATTTAAGAAGTATAGGGGATACAAGGGAATATTTCTTGGTAAGAAATTTCTTCCAGGATGCTCCAAATTCATCTGAGGGAAGTCATGTTAAGAGAAATAAAAGGAGAAAGACCAACATTCACATTCAAATCTCCTCACAAAAAGATGATGCAAAGATAGCTCCTAAACCAGAGGTGAGGAAGCAGACCAAACATAAGAGAAAAATGAGAGAGAGGGTTGAAGAAATCAATGAGGACATTCCTGAACCTTCATCACCTCAAGAATATCAACAACTACTCTCTGATAGACTGACCAAGATCAAGGAGCAAATAAGAAAAAATAAGGAGAAAGGAAAGAAGAAGAAGGACACAAAGGAAGAAACCAAAAGCTTTCAAAATTTGAGGAGGATCTCTAGACTCTGAGGGAAGGTGAGAAGTGTGACATCAAAAGAAACTTAGAAGAAGAAACCCTAGCTCAATCTCCTGATAGTATTCAATTTGAACACAATCCACAGAACTCTCCCCCACAGAATGTTGAAGGTAGCCCAACGAGAGTTTCTCCTGGCATAGATCCAATACAATAACAAATCTATGACTACATAGAGTCATTGGAGAAAAATAAAACCTCGATAGATCCAGGAACTTCAGCTAATCCAAAGCAGCTTGTCACCCAACAAGAAACTTTAACTACCTCTCTCAAACAAGAAATCTTTGAGCTAGAAATTATGAACAGGCACATCCAAAAAGAAAATGAAACCTTGAGAGAACAGAACAAGCTGGATAAAGCTATTCATGACAACATAATGCTACACTTGGGATTATGGTTCAAGAAAAACAGGAAGCTAGAAAGGAAAAACAAGAAGCTGAGAAGAGCACTTATTAACCTCAAATACGGACTTCTTATGAGGAAGCCAAGGATGGAATTCCGTGCAAAGAGAAGTAAGAAGAGGAAGTTGGATGTGCTAGCAGAAGTTTCAGAACAAATGCAGTAGGAGGGAGAAGTTCACATTTTTGATTGCATGGGGACATGCAACAGTTTTGTAGTGGGGGTATGTTGAGTCTCAAAACTACTCTTTCCCTAGCAACTCTTCTCATCCCTATCCTTTGTTTTTCCATGAATAAAATGCATTCTCATCATCAATGACTAGTATATATTGCCTTAAGGATGACATTTAGTGATTTACATGTTATACTTTTATGTTTTGTTGTTTGAATAAATTTTTATCTTTTAGCTATGAAACGCAGCCTATTCTGCAGCTAATTGGTTGTTTCGTAGCTATCTTCATGCTTGAACAGGTTACAGGTGTCAAATAAGGAAACCGTCCACATGGGAATCTCTAGAATGATCACTACATGGATCCTATCCTAGTCAACTAGCCCAACTCGACAAAGAAACCAGCTCGAGACCACAGTCAAAGGTGGAGTCAAATGTAGAAAGCTGAGAGTAATAGGACTTTGTGTCCAATAGGACTCTATGTCCATTCTTCGTGGCTATTTAATAAATCTGACAGCTTGTGTTGTAGCATTTACTTGAACCAGCCACAGGTGATAACTATTTCATGCAACTACCTTGCTAACTTAAATTCACCTATAGCTGATCAATGCATTCACGTAAAACTGTTGTAATATGTGGACCACTTGTAGCTAAATTCTCTCAAAGGACAGTTAGGATTTTTCTTTAAATATCAGTTGTAAAGTACTCGGAAGGAGTTCGAATTTAGCTCATTTATTAAGCACAGACTTACCGCTTTGTAATTTTGAAACTTATTTCCCTATTTTTAATATGAAGACCGTTTGTTTTATGGATATCTGAAAGAGTTTCTTAGATATTGATTAAGCATGCATAACTTGATCAGTGCAGAGGGCCCCTACGCTGAATGAAGTTTTATTTCATTTTGTTTTGTCTTTTCTAGTTAACTTGTAAATTCATTACAATGTTCATAATCATTTTGGTACTAAACTTTTTTATAATGAAACTTTTAACATTTTCTCACTAATGCAGAATGGCTTCTTTTAGTGCAGAATAGTTTCTTCTTGCTTCATTTCTTTATAGTTTTTATCAGCAGTTAGAAGTTAAAAGTCAATAGTATAATTTAGTTTATTTTATTTGACTGCTTTACTAGTCTTTCAATTTTCAAATAGACTGATTAGTGCCATTATTGTCCTTGTCATTTTATTGCTAGTTTATTTACTCATGGTGTTAATGAATATTTCTGAAGAGCCCTTCTAGTTGATATCTCATCTCAAACTAAGTGGTTGAATACTTCATTCATGTAATGAGTCTTTTCTTCATTCCTGCATTTATTTTCTCTAAGATTAATGAAGTACAGAAATTCTCAAATGTCATCACAAGGAGATTTTCTCCCAAAATTGAGGGGCAGGGTAATTAAGTATTTCATTTAGATTTGTTTCTATGATAGATTAGACACTAGTTGCAATCTCACTTTCAGTTTCTAAGATCATGATTTGGGAATAATGATAAAACATGAATAGAAACTCTGTTTTCATATCTTGCTTAAACTTTGCTCTCAAGTCTTCCTTAAGCTCTTTTGTTTCTCATTTTTAGATTCTTAGCAGTCCTTACAAAAGTTAGATTTAAGATTTTGATAGTTACATTGTGCATCATTAGGGATTAAAGGACCCAAAAACCCCCAAAACAACATAAAATAGAAAAACAACAAAGTAAGAAGGGTCATCTACCACAAACAGTGCACTACACTTCATCAGTTTAAGATACCCAGATTGATAATTTATGTAGAGAAATTTAGGACACTAAATTGACCAAACACAACCTGCTAAACCCTGTTATTTTAGTAGATTCTAGTGAATAGGCATTGCCTTCATAGCTTGTAAAAATAGTCCCACGTTCACAACAGCTGTTCGGCAACGTTGCAACAGCATAACCAATTCACAGCTGCTTTCAAATCCTTTTTTGGATCTTTACTATTCTTGCTCTCTCGGAAATTAGTTGATGTTCTAACAGTTGTATATTTTTGGGCATTATTTGCCACATTTTGGGGAATATGTAATTCCCATGTATTTGTATAAAAGGGGTTTTATTCTTGTGTGAGGGGTTAGCCACATAGAGACAAATATTGTAATAGCTTCTCTTATATTAAATCCAAGCAATTTTTTGTTCTCTTCTTAGTTGTGAGTTAACGCAACCCTGATCAGAGAGTTGGGCTTGCTCTTCTGATCAGGTGCTTTGTATTTGCTTTATGTGTGTTGTTTGTATTATGGTGTGTTAATTCCATATTGTTGTTATAGATGTTTATCGATTGTTGTAAATGTCTTTTAAGTTCTACAATTTTATTCCTCATTATTGTTATAGCAATGCTTTGATTCTTTAGTCACGAATCCTTGGTTAAATTGAGATTGTAACCTTGCCCCTGCATATACCTTGAGCATTACCTTGAAAATTGTACGCACCTGGATTGATAAACGAATGTGGAAAAGGGTGGAATAGTTTATTCTCACTCGAACACCAACAGAAGGTGATACTGGATGAAGTATCGTCCCTTGAGACAATCATGTGGGCTTTGTATTCTTAGTGTGCTACCGTGCATAAGGCAGTCGTCCATCTCAATGGTTGGCAGCAACGATGTGCTAGGAGAGCACGTATCTTGTAAAATGTGCATACTACTATTTACTATATGAAAACATGGACAATGAGATACAAGGGAGCCTGTTACACTTGCCCAAGATGATGGAGTCATGTGTTTAGAGTCAGATCTGGAACTATGAATATCTCCCATAGCTCACCACTAGTTTGTAGGTTTCCAATGCATGGGTATTCATGAGTATGGATGTTGTTGTGTGTGCACATGCGATCCCATCTATTGGGACACTCGCCAAGGAAAAGACAAAGGTACAAGTCCGACTTGAGCTTGACTAGTAGTTTGGTGAGTTGATGCGCATAGCCACCAGCATAGACTTGGTGATCAGTGCAAAGACCATGCATCAGTATGTCACTGGTCCATCCACACTCAAGACAATGATGCGCATGTTATGGGACAAGTTGGAGAGAGGAGCTTGAGCAGTGTACCCGTATGTGATGGATGCAAGAGTTCATTTCCAAAAAGATGTCACCACAGATTACATGGAAACCATCGCGGACTACCAAGATTGGCATCAGTTCGCCACCATAGACCATCATGAGGATGTCAAAGAGCTGGTCTTCCCACAATTTTCTGAGTCATAGTAATGTCTTGCATGGCTTGCTCAAGCCCTTTTTGTCTCACATGGGTACATGTGCAGATTGTATGTAACATATTGTCAAGTGGAATTTCAAGTGTCGATAATTGGATGTAACAGTCATAGAGTTGATGAAGAGTCACGAGGGTAAATGAACAGTCACAAAGGGGAATGCCAAGGGCCACCCCACCCTTTGCTATATATAGTCCCTCATAACTCATTGTATAGGCTTTTGGTCAGCCAAGCTTCCGATAGGAGTATCTTAGAGAAAGCTTGGAGATTATTCTAATGAGCCTTGGCTTCTCCACTATGTAGAGCTAGTATATCTCTTTGGATGAGCAGGCAACAGTGAGTGTAATGTTCCACTGTCGGAACTAGTGGTTGGTAATGGTTGTATTGTATGATTGGAACTTTAACTTCTTAATATAATAGAGCCAACATGTTCCATGCATATGTCGTATTGTATTTCAACTATCTTGTTTACTCTAAACAATATATGTATCTCTCTGCTTACGCATGCATGTGTAGCTAATTTCTGTATATGTATGAATCTTACTGAAATGTGTTGTTGGTTTAACCATCACTTTAGAATGCTAGCTTACGTGTCTTATAGTTTGTGATGCATCTTTGCTCATGTGTCCCCTTCTTAATTCCGTGCTTTCATAGGCTTCCAAGGGGCACACTCACCTCACCCTCCATGTGTTAGAACCATTAATGCACCTTCCTTGACTTGTTGTATATGTCACACCCTTGCTACCAACAAGGACATCTTACTTTCCTCTGTGTGCAACCACGGTCAAGGCGATACTGTATGACCCACTACTGGGAATCCTACACCAAATGGTTTGAGGTCTAGTTGGGACTTCTTACCGGGGAGATGCCTTGACATGTTGGTAGGTCCAACACCGTCAACATAAGGATTATGAGTTCTTTATCCTATCTTCCAAGGAGGAGGATGGAATAAATGCTGAAATAGTTGAAAAATTCATCCAGTATATTAATGAAAAACCAACTAGTGAGTTGAGGAACATAGATATTGTAGACAGGGTGACTACAGTATTGGATGTATCCAAGATTATCTAGAAGGAAGATGCTAGAGCTAAGGCCGAGGAATGTCTGGAAAAAGTGCTAAAATATGTAGTTGTTTTTGACTCGGAGTTCGAGAAGAGAGTTAGACTTGGACTACCCAACTCTTGGGACCTTGTAGGAGGATTCATCCCATGGGAGTAGTATAATAAAATGCTAGTAGAGGCTAAGAGTAAAGCTTACTCCTCACATGAGAAGACTTCCTCCCTAAAGGGAATGACGATAGTGAACTATTTGAGGAGGGATTTCCAGTTGCTATGGCTGGTGAGAACCTTTTTTCACACCAAGAAAAATTATGCAGGGCTCATTAGCCTTAAGACTGCATATCAAAATTTCTTTTTCACTTGTCTACCAAGCCCCACATTGTGGTGAAATTGTAACCAGTTCATCAATCCTCCACAACTATAGATCATTAACCCACGATATCTTCCTCTAGAGGCATCTCTGCAACAATGATATTTTGATTGTGTCAATCATGATACTTTTTTGTTTTTATGTGTTTATAAATATTCCATTTTAAGAAATGAAATCAAGTCAGTTAGGGTTTATTTAGTATAGTTGTACAAGTAGCATGCTTGCACCATTATGTTATGATGAATCATTAGAATATTAAGAAGGAATATTTTTGTAAGGGTTACTCATCTTGAGACCCTATAAAACTATTTATGATACATTTTAGAAGGGTTCAAAATTTTTGTTTCAAAGGGCTCTTGAACTGTGAATGAAGAAGGAAAGATGTATGCATTATCTCCAGATTAATAAAGAAGGTTTGGTGATTCTACTTTCATAAGATTGTAGTATGTACTCTCCCTTGTGGTTATTCCATTATCTATTTATTTCCTCTCAGATGACATGTAATAGTTGTTATTAGACGAAGCTAATGAGCCTCATCATTGGGTAACTCTATGGACCTTAATTCACCTCCTAGCTTAGTCAAATCAACTCTTCTCACAATTTATTATATGTTTTGATTATATTTTGTTTAATGAGATGAGTCAAAGTGAGATATTATGCCTAATGGACTAATGTGCATTAAATGCGAGTTTGTGAGAGAAAATCAAGTAATTTTGGCAAGATTAAAGGCTTAAACTCGAATGGGACAAGGAAGAGATATTGTAGGAGGTAAATCCTCCTCATTTACTCCTCCCTCATTCAAATATTCCTCCATCAATCACACTAGCTTGGAGTACAAGCACCCAAGTCATGAAGATCAAAAGGCAGTTAAGCAAGTGATAGTCAAAGAGTTAGTTCATCTCGAGTTTGGGAGCCAAGCCTCCCTATATTTAAGGAAGTTGTTGGAGACTTTAGTTGTATAGATAAAGAGGCCTAGATCTGCATTAGGATTTGAATTTTTGTTGTAAAAACACTAGTTATTTTTGAGCTCCAGACTTGTGGAAGATATTGCTATGTAATTTTCTATTTTGATAATGAGAATGAGCTTTTTCATGATCCAGTACTGAGTTAACTCAGAGGGTTGAAGCTCTTGGCTTAGGGCCCAAACCTAGCATCAAAGGTTCCTCTTCCGTATACTTAGATTAGTTTCATAGATTCATGGTTAAATTGTCCTTAGAAGTATTTCATTGCAAGTAGTGTAGATTTGATTAGTTTGTTTATTAGTTTGCTTCCATTTGTGCTTTACTTCAGTAGTAGGTTATAAGGGATAAAAGGAACACCCAAAATATGTCACTAGGTTTATTGGCCTCACTTATTCCTTCAGGGATCATGATTTGAGGAAAGGAACCCATGCATCCCCAAAAAGACAGAATTCTACTTTCTCATAGAATTTAGAGTTTCCTGTGCTTAAGCCAGCATTCAGTTTGCAAGTGTAGGAATTAGCCATCATTTCTTCCATCTTCAATCTTACAGTAGATCACATCAATGAATTCACATTATTCTACAAATTTTCCTCATGCATGAATTAGACAACTAGCTCAATAAAATTTGTTTTTCTAGCTCATTGAAATTCTTCTTGTTTACATGATTTTTGGGCAAATATCATTGTTTGATGTAGAGCAGGTGTTTCAGAAGTAGAGAAATATTTCATAGCAAGAAACATCCTTCCAACTTCATCCATCCATGATAATTCCTCACTTTCACTAAGACCCTCACCAATTTCATCCATCCATGATAATTCCTCGCTTTCACTAAGACCCTCACCAATTTCATCATTCTTCAAGGAAACTTCTTCAAGCATGTTGACCAAATCCAACCATCTCCCAACCTTGGTTTTGAGTTATGAGTGATCCTAGGAATTTTCTCACTCCATTCCATCCACCGACCACCTTCCCTAAGCCTTCCATCACCTTCAACACCCTTCGTTTTTCTCTCGGCTGTATCCTGTAGAAATACAGGGAATCCTGTAGGTTTTCCTGTAGTGGCCTATTTTGAGGCCGAATTGAGGGAAAACCTCCAGGAAGCCACACAAGGTCACCTAAGGGTCTCCAAAACCTTCCAACCACCCACCAACATCCCTAACCCACTTGCCACATCACCAAAAGAGATTAGCTTTCACACTTGTTTTTCCATAAAAAGAACAAAAAGAAAAAAAATAGATTTGTTTCAGTCATTTACATGCACAGTAGTAATGTTTGATATTTTGAACTTCCATGCTTGGGATAGTAGAATTTTGTACATGTTAGCTTGGCATTCTTGTAAAGCATAGATTATCAGTAGTTAGTTAGGAAATGGTGAGTTTTAGAATTGGATTTTAGTCTTTTTCTTTATTGCAGTAGACAAGCTTTCTCCTAAAGTATATTTCTCTTTCTTTAATTAGTAATCAAGCTTCTTCTTTATCCATAGGAGTCTGGCTTGAAAACCCTAGTGGTCTTCCTCACCAGCTGAATAGCGACAAAAGTCAGAACCATCACTTTTACTTGTGTATATAGTACTGTCACCTCCAAGTTTGTATGAAACCTGGGTTGATAAAGTAAAGCTGGTAGGCACAGGAATTGTAGCATTCTTGTTGCAATACTGGTGCTCATCACATTTTGGTGTCATTATCGGGGAGGTGTCTAAGTAATATGTGATTACTGCTTTCTTTCTTCCATTTCTTGTTTCTAATATTCTGCTAGTAGTTTCATTTCTGCAAAAGTAATTTAGTTTGATTCCTTTTACATTATGCATTCTTTTCTTTCCTTTCCATTTTGCAAGTTAGATTTCAATCAAGAAGTTAATTTTTCATTCATTAAGTAGTTTTCATTCAGTCTACAATTTAAATTATGCAATTACTTTCAAAGTTTGAAAAAACACAAAACACAACAAAAACATTTTTTCATGCCTTGTAGGAATAGGGATAACTTAGGGAAATTTTTGCAAATATCCCCACTGCTTCAAACAACCAACCTTCCCTCTTCTTCAATGGTTGTGAACTGGAGGAACCCTTAGGTGAGTAACCAAAAATATTTGAAGAACCTACAGGGGAAGTAGAAGAAGAAGAACCCATTCCTATTAAACCAATGGCTGAAAACAGAAATGGCAGAGGAAATAGAGGAAGAGTTGAGGGTGCCTTCCCCATTAGGGAAATCAATCGGGATACTAAGATGAAAAGTATAAGCCCCTCTGCCCTTCCTCATTTCCATGGCTTGACCTTAGAAGATCCATACACTTTCTTATTTGAGTTTTCTGTCATATGCCGAACGTATGACTACACCAATGATGAGTAGAAGTTGAAACTATTTACATCCACTCTCAAGGATGAAGCTTTGCGCTGGTTCATGGGCTTCCCTGGAGATAGCATCACAACTTGGGCTCAGATGTAGCAAGCCTTCAAAAAAAAGTATCGAGACTACTGTAGGTCTAAAGACACTAAAGAGGAAATTTTTAGGATGACCTTATGCAATGATGCATCCGTAGAATATTATGAATAAATATTCCATCTTAGCTACAAAAAGTCCAGGTGTACACTTGACCCTTATTCACTAAATCTAGTGCTGCTTAGAGGAGTAAGAGAAGATCTTCTAGATACCTTAAACTTGTTAGCAGGAGGGGAAATATACTAGTTACCCTATGAGGATATGAAGACTACCTTTAGAAACCATGCTAGGGAAGCATGGAAAAAGGGTAGGGCTAGTCAACCTATGGTCAGTCCATCCTCTTCCAATTCATCCATCAAAGATGAAATTGGAAACATGTTGGAGGATTTCAAGAGTGAGATGCTGCAAACTATTTCCCTACATATGGACACTATGCACATTAAGAAAAAATAGGAGGAAGCGGAGAGAGCCTTAGCCATTTTCTACCCTAGATGCACCAAGAGGCACCCTAGGAAAGAATGTCTATTGAATTCTATTGAAATATGCTCAGTCTACAAAGAAAACCACTACAAAGACAAGTGCCCTTCTTTACCTGGACTAAAATTTTTATATTAAGGAGCTAAAGGGGTAACTGAACAACTCTGCTACATAAACCAAAGGAGACCTCATGGGCCTAGGCCATACCAGCGGGGCATGCAAGGGTCATCCCATGCATATTACAACCCCAAGCAGACCACATCAATACCTTCCTAGGGCCCCCCTACTCGTCCTTCCTGGTCTACACCTCTTCCTTGGTCCATTGCACCTCAGTATCATTCCCAGCCAACCAACCAGTCATTTCAACCATATGCTCCACCATAACCTCAGTTGAATGCACCACCCTAGTGGTGGAGGCCCCCATACAACAATGCTCTAGCTTTATTTCCTTCACCACATGCTCAACTAGAGTAGTTACACTAAGTTCCACCTAAACAACCCAGATGCCTACCCAGCCAAATCTGAACCCGAACAATAGACAGGCAAAACAAGTATACAGTGGAGAGACATCCTATCAGGATTATGCTGTGGAAATTTAGGAAATCAACCTAAGATCTGGGAGAGTACTCCTGGAAAATCAACCTCTACCTCCACCTAGGGAGGTTGAGGAAGAAAGAGAGGAAAGCATGCTTAAAGTAAATCCACCACCCTTTCCTAAGAGATTAACCCAACCACTCCATCCTACCCCAAAAGAGACTAAACTCCTGGAAGAATTGAAAAACCTATATGTCAAAATTCCACTTCTCCAAGCTATTAAAGATGTACCTATTTACAACAAGTTGATTAAGGAGAAGTGATTCAAGCATCCAGGGATGCGAAGAAGAGATGCCCCTACCATTAATGTTGTTGGACAGTTGGCCGACTTAATGTTGGGGCAGGTAATATGTTCGAAGTATTTGGACCCTAGAGGCCCTGTAATAGATGTGCACATCAATGGCACCATTGTCCCACACACTCTAATCGATATTGGGGATGCCATTAATGTGATGAAAAAGGACACCATGCTCAAGCTCAACCTCCAAGGTTCATTGAGAAATATCACAACAGTTATGCAACTTGCAAACCACTCCACATGTGACCCTTGGGGGGATTATGGAGGATGTGATGGTCTCCATTGACTCTTGGGAATACCCTACAGATTTCCTAGTTCTCTAGCCTAAGGCTAAGCTTACTGGTTACCTTCTCGTCCTTGGGAGGCCCTAGTTAGCCACTGCCAATGCCTACATTAGCTGCAAGGTTGGAAATATGACCATAAAAAATGGGCATATTGCCAAGCAGTTAGTCCTATACCCACCTAATCAGACATCTATAGAAAATGACTTACCTTTGTGGCTGGAAGAGCAGGAAGAAGATGAAGTTTATTGCACCAAACTCTATACGTTAGAAACAACCATGAGAGCGGGACAACAGGATGAAGATGATTTGATTAAACATGTTATCACCAAGAAATGCAGTTACATGTACATAAATGTTGTCCAAAAAATTTTATTGTCAAAAATAGGTGTCAAATAGTTGTTGTCCTATGTTCGTTACTTAGGGATCATGTTTTAGAAAGTTATTAATGTAAATCGTTTTCAAATACCGTTAGTCATCCTCCATCATGATTGTATAAGGCCTATCTTATCTTGCTTATGTCACTGGCCCTTTTCGCATTTTCGCAGCACAGTTTTATTGGTTGATTTGGCAGTGCAATGATGTTTTAGCTTTTTCGCAGCGTGTCAGTAACCAGCCATTTCGTAGCGCATTTTGATAATTTATAACTATCTGCGCTACGAAATCGTGGATTCGGGAATTTTGCAGCACTGATCCTTAAAATGTCATGTCTGGGGGGATGAGTCAGTATGTCCGTCCGTTTATTGTCAGTTGGCATCCTTTCCAAGCGATTATGAGCCATCATTCCACCAATAGGTTCATAGCCACGCACATAAAAATCATTCAAATGGTTTTGTAATGCATGGCAGTGTTATGATGTCTGTTAGTGATGCATGAACTAGCCCGTTTGTATGATAAGACTGTTAAATTGCAAAGGAGTCCGAGTTTCTTCCTTAAAGAACCTGATTGCAAGCGAGCCTGCGTTCCAAAATTTGAATTTGCCATTTGAGTTGAAGCTGGTGGTGTCTCTCTGTGCGAAAGTTTTCAAAGCGAAATGGAGAAGAAGGGGCATCGGTCCGGAAGATGTCAAAGAACAGAACCTGTGGGATTGGATCTTGCATTAAGAAATGAAGGTGTAAGACAAGCTTTTCAGGATGCTAGTTGCTGGATGTTTTGTGAGAAGCTGCAGGGTGGGCATGCTGAGGTAACAAAAGCATTTGCCTTAAATTTTACAGGTTTAAGTTCTAAAGTGTCTATGTTAGAATTCCCAGTATCTCCAGAGGTTATTGCTAGGGTGACTGAAATTCCGAGAGGAGGGCAGGAGTGGTTTAAAAACTTCAAATTTGATATGAACCCTTGCAAGGAATTCTTGAAGGAACCTTATGTGAATGAAGATCTTACAAAGGCTGTGCCAAGGAATTATGTAAAGGAACACTATGCACTTCTCCTTACATGTATTCAAAATTATTTAACATGTGAAGGGAGATATACTAAAGTTTACTCCTATCATTTTAAGCTGTTGCTGCATTTTACGGGCAAAGCATCTATAGATATCCCATTCTACTTGTTTCGTAGCCTCAGCAATATGTGTGATAAAATTCAGTTGAAGAAGGATAATTGTGAGACATCACTGTTTCATCATGGTTTAGTGAAATTGTTAGTGTTGGATGGTCTGCAAAAAATTGGTCGGGATTGGGATTCTTTTATTTTTATGGTTGGTTTTCAGAGTAAGACAAGCCTCACCCCATTGCCTGTTAGAGAAAGAGAAAATTCAATTGAGGAACCTACTCTCGCTGAGCTTAGAAAGGAGATAAAAGGTAAGAAGAAGACCAAGACCCAATTGAAGGAATCAATGAAGCCATTGGTTATCAAAGAGCCACCTCAACCATCATCAAAGGAGAAGGTCAAGCACAAGAAAGATGCACCTGGGTCAAGTGGGGCTGAACAGGTATCAAGAGTAAAGACCAGAAGTCAATTAAGCAAGGAGAAGGGCAAATCAGTAGATGTTGAAGAAAGTCCAATATCGAAGGCTAGTTTAAATGATTTGCTTGAGGCTATTGATTTTGAATAGGCTAAATCAGTACATATTGAGCCAATGCATATTGACTTAACTCAATCATCACCAGAGAGCACTAAAAAATCAAAGGCTTCAAAGAGGTTAAGGTTTGATGAACCTGGTAAAGAATTTGTGTTCAAACCACGAAGGCCAGTTACAAGGAAACAAATTAAAGAAGCTGAGAAAGTGCATGAAGAGGAGGTAGCTGTAAAGTTGCCCAAAACAGAGGAAGCTAAACAACTGCCCAAAACAGAAGAGGCAGAGAAAATAAAGAAAAAACCTTTTACAAGAAAACAAGCAAGAGAAATGGAAAAACAATCTAGAACAGAGGAAGCAAAAGAAACCAAGGAAAAAGTTCCAAATAAAAAAATCACCATTTCTCAAGAAGCAAAGACTACATCTACAAAGGACCAGTGGGAGGCAACCGAAAAAGAAGTGGCTGAGATGGAGAGGGCCGTAGCTGAAATTGCAGCCATGGAAAAGGAGGTTGCAAAATTAAAAGCACAGCTAAATAAATTAGCTCCCAAATGAAATTGCAGATTCTAAGTCAGGTGCTGTTCCAAAGTTTTGCTTAATTTTGCTTAAGTTCATTGTTTTTAAGGCATGTAAACACGGCTATATAAATACAAGGTAAAATAGGAGTTTTGAAACTGGTGGCAGAGCTGTTAAAGTCACAGAGAATATTGAGACATTAACTAAAGACCGTGTTTTTGAAAAAACAGCAGTTTCGTAGCGCGCTACGAAACTGCTGTAGGTGCTGTTTTTTGAAGAAAATAAACAGTTTAATGATGAGGTCAGCAAATTTTGAAGAAAATTCCTAATGAACATCAAGAAGACCACATAAGGCTATCAGGGCCATTCAGATAATGACAAGTGTGCATTCTCCATAAAGGTAAAATATTTTGTCTTAAGCTATAGCTTTAATAAAGGTACTTTATTACTGGTGTTTAGGGTTTGATTGAAGATGCATACGAGGATTTGGGCTTGTACACCTGTTCAATCAACAAGGCTTCTAGCAAATCTGGGAATATGGTGATGCTCGTCAATTTTGGGGTATTAAAGAGCTGGGAACATATTGCTTAACTTTCGAAGGATGGTGGGAAACAAGGGCCGAGAAAACAGGGGTTTGTTCTTATGATCAATGAACCATCAACACATTCAGCATCCAATGCTAATCTTGTTCCTTGCATCCTTATCTATGCTATCACGGCCAAAACTAAAGGAGACAGTTGTCGAAGATCTAGAAAAGAATCATGTAACGAGGAGAATAGAATTAGAGTTTAAGTTTGATTAGGACTCTTTGTAATTACAGCTTAATACTTAGTGTGTTTAATGAGTCTGTTAAAATAGATAGGGGTAGTTAATGACAGTCATCGAGCTCCCCTCATGCTGGAGGAGGAGGCTC
>APFE030389140.1:22134-33331 GCA_000404065.3 Pinus taeda | reverse complement strand
TCCTTGGTCGAAAACAGAGAGGCAAGTGTCAGAGGGGAAGCTTCTGGAAGATTCCATGATTTTCCACCTCGCATTTTTGTCCCTGCCATTTGTCCATTCCTGAACATCGCACCCTATAGAGGATAAATTTAGTATGCATCACACCTTGTACACTGGGAAGGTGATATGCATCGAACCCTCTACATTGAGCTTTCACTATGGTTCAGTTTTGACCATTTATGAGCAGTTTTCAGTGGAGAACTTCTGGGAGATGATGTAATCAGCTGACCTTGTTCCTTTAGGCAGTGAAGCAACACTTTTAGGGACTTAGGAACCCTCTATTTATGGACATTCATGATTGGGGTTGAAGTGCCCAAAAATGTCTATAACAACTTGGAATCAAATAGCAATGCCCAATCTCCTTCTTGAAACTTTTTCTCTTTGATGTATTTGTCATGCCAGTTAGCTCTTTGATATTGAACTAGATCAGTTCTTAGGATTGCCTCTTTTCTGATCTCATCTAGTTCATTCGACTGCTACATTTTATTCTTTTTGGCTTCTTATAGATCCATTCCCAAGACTTCTTTCCCGTAAACAAGTTCATAGGGAGAATGTCCTGTTGTATTCCTCCATGTAGTTTTGTAGGCCCATAAGGCTTCAGGAAGCCTTTCTGCCCAATCTCTTCTATGTAGATGAACAATTTTGGTAATGATGCCTTCAAGAACTTTGTTTGTAGACTCCACTTGACCATTTGCTTGCAGATGGTAAGGAGTAGATTTTCTGTGATTGACTTTGTATTCTTCCATCAGCTTCTCCACCAGGTTGGATGTGAATTGACCTCCCTAATCTGTCACAATTTCTCTTGGAACACCAAAGCGAGTAAAAATATCCTCATAAAGAAAACTAATAACTGAATTCTCAGTAGTAGAAAATAATTCTTTGGCTTCTACCCATTTAGTGACATAATTAGTACATACCAATATATACTTTCTTTGTTTAGATGGTGGGTTAATAGGTCCAATGAAGTCTAAAGCCCATTTTTCAAAGGGTTCGATGAGTACCTATGGCTGCAATGGCATTTCATTTGAAAGGGTAGGTTTCCCTACTCTTTGGCAACTATCACACCTTTTGACATATTGTTTTGTATCTTTGAAGAGGGATTCCCAATAATATCCTAAAGAGAGGATTTTATAGACTGTCCTTTTGTCAGAAAAGTGTCTGCTGCATGGTTCATCATGACATGACTTGAGAATATCAAGCATTTCATCTTCTCTAACACATCTTCTGATAACAAGGTCTGGCCCTGTTTTAAACAATTCGTTAGAAATCCATGAATATTTTGAACTCTCCTGAATAATCTTTCTTCTTTCACCAGGAAATAAATGTGGAGGTAGTTTCCATGTAACCAAATAGTTAGCTATATCTGCATACCAAGGAGTCTTAGTAGTTACTGCAAATAAATATTCATCAGGGAATTTTTCCTCTACATGAGAATCTTCTTTAGTATTCTTAATCCTAGACAAGAAATCAGTGACTATATTTTATTTCCCTGGTCTATCTAACACAGTAATATTGAATTCCTATAAAAGTAGGAGCCACCTTGTAACTTTGAAATTAGTAATGGGTTTGTTCATTAGATATCTAATTGCAGAATGATCATTATGAATAAAAGTTTCATAGCCTGTTATATAATGTCTGAACTTATTGATTACATGTACAACAGCTAAGAACTCTTTTTCAGTCACAGTATAATTCAACTCAGTGGGAGTTAAATTTTTACTGGTATAGTAAATGGCATAAGGAACTAAATCTTTTTGACCCAACACAGCTCCTAGAGCTATATCTAAAGCATCTGTAGAAATATGGAAAGGAAGTTTCCAATTTGGCCCTCTCAAGATAGGTGCTTTAGATATTCTTGTTTTCAAAGTTTCAAATTGTTGTCCTTCTACCATGTAAGCATTCTGAGGATTTTTATTCTTGGGATTTGGAAATGACTAAGTTGGTAGTTGATTTGTCTTTTGTTGAAATGGAAGCAAGAGTTGAGGATTTGGATTTTGTTGAGAAGGTTGTTGTTGTGGAAATGGAAATGAAAGTTGTGGATTTTGATTTGGAAGTTGTGGAGTTTGTTGATTTTGAAAAAATGGAGGATATGATAAAATTGAGCAAATCTCCCATAAGGATTTTGCATCCCTTGTGCCCATGATTGATATGAATTTTGAGGTTGGGGCAAGGTTGTTGCCAAGAATTCCAATTTGGCGGGGGCTGAAAGTTCATAGGGTTGTTAAATCCTTGATTTTGTTGCCCCTGCCAAGGTCTTCTTGAAACAAAAGAAAGGGACTCTATTGAATTTGGATCTTCTTGAAAGACAAATTTGAGCCCAGGTATTGAAGGAAAATCCTTGGTCTCATGACTTTCTGAGCAAATCATACATGTTTCTACAACTTTTGCATCCAAGGGGCATTCCCTTAGAGCATGTTTCTTCCTACATTTTGGACAAAAGATGGCCAAGGTGTCAGCTTCTATTTTCTACTTGTTTTGTATTTTAAGGGTGTCTAGTTGTTCACTAAGGCTCCTTAGAATATCAGTTTTGAATTCATCAAGAATATTGTCAATCTCTGCCCTACTTACCGATCCAGTTGCAGATTTGTTTGCTCTAATAAGAGAAGGATCTCTAGGCCCTTTTCTTGTTTTAGATTTTACCCTCGAGAGATGGACACATAGTTATGCTATGTCACGAAGTGGAAGTTGAGAAATATCTCCCTTCCCCATCATGTTTAAAATATCTATCCATTCATCTCTAATGGCTTTCAATCGAAGGAATTTCAAGGTTTCCTCATCTAAATTACTCATTTTTGCTCTCTTTAAGTTGTATTGAAATATTTCAAGTAAGTCCTCCAAGTTTTCATCTTCTTTTTGCATCATTTTGAATACCTCATCCTTATGATTGGTGGGCATACAATAGTCCAGGCATCTATCCAAAAATGTTTTTTTCATATCATTCCAACTCCTAATAGATTGAGTGACCAATCCCATGAACCATTTCAAAGCAACTCCTTTCAATGTTGAAGGAAATAGCTTGAATTTTTGAGAGTCTTCCATATAGTCATAGGTTCGGCATAAGACTTCAAACTCAAATAGAAATGTTTCAAGATCCTCACTTCGCAACCCATAAAAGTTTGGGAGGACAGATGGTGAGATGTTTTTCATTGTTGCATGGGTTTCCTCATTAACTATAAGGAATCCAAATGAGTTATCTCCTTTCCTATTTCCCCCATTATTACCTCTACCTCCACCATTGTTGCCTCCATTATTTCCTCTTCCTCTATCTCTACCCCCTCCTCCAAATCCATCTACTACTTCCTCTGTCATGATAGTTTCCTCAGAGTCTTCTGGTTCTTCTATCAAGGGTGGAAAAGAGAGAGTTTCTCCCTTTCCCTCTTCTTCAGGTGATTCTACTTCTTTGATTGCAATATATTCTCCTGTAGATGTGAAGAAAGGTTCTTCTCCTAGATCATATTTAGTAGATAGTGTGGGAGAATCCTCTAATTCAACTGCTACTCCTTGAATTCCAGGAATCCTAAGGCTGGGAGTAGATGGAGGTGAATCTTGTCTATGCCTTGAAATAACTGGAGTTGTGAAAATCAAACTCTCGGCCCTAGATATAAACCTTCCCCTAGAATCTCTTGCTCTATGCATGTCATTTTTTATTTTTTATTTTTTAAGTCGGGCTAATAATTCTCTTTCTGATCTTCCAGGTCACACTAGGTGCAAGAAGAGAGCATAATCAAGAAATTATTGAACTAAAAACTCTCTTTTTTGATCCTCCAGATCACGCTAGGTGCAAGAGGAGAGCATACTTCAAGAAGTTATCAATTTTTCCCTCTTTTTCTTTTTTAAGAAATTGGCTACCTAGTTACACTTCCCCGACAATGACACCAAAATGTTTAGTCAATTTAGTGTGTCCTAAATTTTTACATTAATTATCAATCCGGGATTTGTAAACTGATGAAGTGTGGAGCACTATATGTGCAAGACAACCTCTTTCTTACTTTTTATCAATTTTATCTTGTTTTTGGGGGTTTTATCTTGGTTTGTATCCTAGTGCAAATGATAATCCTATTCCTAAGTTTTAAGAATACTTTAGAAGGCAAGTTTGGGTATAGATTTTAAGGCAATTATGTCCTCTATAATGATTTCTAGAGCTTAACACTTCAGAAGGTCTTAAAACATACTAGTGATGAAATTAATATTTGAACAAGAATGAAAATGTGCTGCTATTAAAATCAAACAAATAATGAACTACTGATCATGAAATCATTATCTCTGCTGCTTATCTAAATACAGAAAGAAAAATGAGTTAAGCTACTGCACTCAACAAATCAAAAACTGCAAATTAATAAAAGTAAAATGAATTCACTTCATTCATAGTCTGATAGCTCGCCAAGTAGTCTAAGCTATGGCTTTGGAGATAACATCAATGATATGAGAAATTTTATATCTAATTGCAGAAAAATAAAGCTAAAATCAAATCACATCATTCATAGTCTGATAGCTCGCTAAGTAGTCTAAGCTATGGCTTTAAGAGATAACGTCAATGATATGAGCAGTTTCATATCTAATTGCAGAAAAGTAAAACTAAAATCAAATCACTTCATTCATAGTCCGATAACTTGCCAAGTATTCCAAGCTATGGCTTTACGAGATAATGTCAATGATATGAGCAATTTGATGTCTAATTGCAGAAAAGTAAAACTAAAATCAAATCACATCATTCATAGTCCAATATCTTGCCAAGTAGTCTAAGCTATGGCTTTAGGAGATAACGTCAATAATATGAGCAATTTGATATCTTAACTAACTAACAAAGCAAGTGAATAAGACTGAAATCAAAGCATAATTGGAATTAAAAAAACTAAGAAAAGGAAAGTCAGCAAAGAGGCTAATCTCATTTCACTAGTTATTACAAAAATTGTATGAAAATGCCCGGGCCTACTCTATCCTGAAACACACACACTGATCAGTGTTAGCAACAATATACAAAGCTTGAAAAATCATGTACAAGAATGAAATGTTAATACCATAACAAATGCAATATACACAGGTGGATAACTATGAAATATGGGCAATGGAAATAAGGAAATAATACATAAAACTTTACAACAATAAGGAAAACAAAACCTGAGCGTGCAGGGGCGCTCTGCATGGCCTTGGTCAACAGGCTATCAGTCTAGAATTATGCTCATGCAGTCATATAAAACAAAGTCTGATTATATTGCAAAACAAGTTACAACATCAGGACCAGTTCACGACACAGTACAAATACTAACAGCAAAACGACAACAAAAACTAACTAGTTCTATGCGTATGCAAACGCATTATTTATAAGGGAAATTTCATAATAGTTTTCCTATGAAACATCTTCGACTGAGGACATGTAAAAGGACAACATATGTAAGCTTAGTATAATGGTTGCCAAGATTATTCAATCTATCAAAAGTGGTTGTTGGATTCGCATTGTGGGGCAGTCTATAGCTGTCAAGATGAACCCCATGGCTCTAGGAATAGTTCCAGATCCTTCATGTGTTTGAAAACAGAGTCCTGTTGCCATAGGACTACTTCATTTGACCACCGTTGACCACGTATTTCCTTAATGAATCCGGCGAAACCAATAGGACTGATCCATGTTCAAATCATTTCTGAACTGCCCACGTGCCTTGTTTTGCTTGATGACACCTGCAACCTAGAGTTTAACAAAAACAACTGTAGAAAGTTGAATTAGCTGCAGGAAGTGGCTGCATTCTGCAGCTAATGAGCAAAATTTAATTCAAATAGTAAATACAAAAACATAGTTATAAAACCACTTAAATTCTCTTTTAGATTCAATATGCAATGATCTTTGATAGCTTATGAGGTACTAGTGAGGGGAAAAAGTCTAGGAAAGTGTGTAGGAGAGATGCAGTTTCAGGGCTCAACAACAGTGTCCTGTCAAGTTGTGCCATGAGTTGTCGAGGCCACATCACTACTATGGGCCATATCTGTTGTAACCGAATGTAATATAAAGGGACAGTCCAACAGGCACACAATGAAGATGAAGATTCATGTCGGTTGGAAAGTCATAGGAAGTTGAACGGTCATGAGTGTAGTCTAAGATTCACCAAGGGAAAAAATCACCCTTGGCTATATACCCATCCCATTACATGAGCAAGTAATTTTCACCTTGGCTCCTCCCATGAAGCATATATAGTTTTCAGTCAGTTCTTTTAGGAGCAAGAAGTGGCTCCAATGTCCCACTACTGGGGCGAGTGATGTATGATGTACATATGTGTCTTGGAACTTTTTCTTAATACATAAGCCTGTTCAGGCCAACATGTTTTCATGCATGTCTTGTAGATGTTTGTAAGACTATTCTTTCGACATTTTTAATTCTTGTTTGTTTTACATGTACTAAGATGGTTAAACTATTTCAGTTGTTTTAGTACTTTCCTTGTTGGGAATGTGATGTATTGGTTATCCTATCTCATCCTTGTGGACTACTCTACAGGATACTAGACAGACCTTCCTCTCTTACTAGTTATAACAACTGTCACATCTATTGTGGGCTACTCTGCTGGATGATGGATGGGTCTCCCCTTGTACTTTGGTTTTAATGACTGTCGCGTTCGTTGTGGACTATTCCGTTGGATGCTAGAAAAACCATTCTTGGTTCGCATGTGTCTCTTCCTAGGTGGTACTATTACCTCTCACTTTTCTCTCCCCATTTGTAGTAAGACAACCTTCACACAGTTGTGTCACACACTCACCAGGCACACTTACCTTGCTTTTTGAAGATACCAACGTAACACTCTCATGCACTGACAACTAGATCCAAGGAAGATCTTTGAGTATATGGAAACTGAGCCTTTATACTGGATGGGACTCCTACACCAAATGGTGTGAGGTCTAGTTGGGACTTCATATCAGGGAGATTCCCTTTGTTGACGGATTTCCAACACTTTCAACAATTTGATGAATAGTGTGTTGCATCCTTATCTGGACATGTTTGTGATAATATTCATTGATGGCATATTGATATATTCTAAGAATGAGGAAGAGCATGCAGAACACCTGGAAATAGTGTTAAAATTGTTGAGAGAGCATCAGTTGTATGCCAAGCTTAATAAGTGTAGTTACTTTCAGACAAAATTTGATTACTTAGGACATGTTTTTTCCAAGGAAGGTATAGTAGTGGACCCATAAAATATTAGAGCTATCATGCAGTGGGAAACTCCTAGAAATGTGGACGAGGTTAGATCATTCATGAGATTAGCAGGTTACTGCCATAGGTTAATCAAGAACTTCTCACAAATTGTGTATCCTATTACATCTTTGCAGAGGAAAGGAAATAAGTTTGAATGGATTGAGGAGTGTGCAACTGGTTTTGAGAAGTTGAAGCAACTGCTTACAAATGCTCCAGTTTTGAAGATTGCAGATCCTAACAAAGATTTTGTGGTTTGTACAAATTCTTGCAAGAGGGGACTTGGTGGAGTCCTGATGCAGGAAGGACAGGTGGTATGTTATGAGTCAAGGAATTTGAATGAGCATGAGTAGAATTATGTGACCCATGATCTTGATTTGGAGGCTATCATTCATGACTTGAAGATGTGGAGACATTATATTCTTGGAAGGAAGTTTATTCTAATGAGCGATCATAGTGGACTGAGATACTTGTTTGACCAACCAAATATGAATGCCAGGAAATCTATATGGTTGGCCACTCTCAGGGCATTTGATTTCGATATCAGGTACATCAAGGGAAAGGAGAACAAGGTCGTAGATGATCTTAGTAGAAGAGTGCAGGTGAATCATGTTGCATCAATAATTTATTATGGGACAGACTTGTAGGAGTAGATCTTCCAGGCAGGGCAACATGATGATAGGTATCAAAAGTTGAGGCATAGGGTATAACAACAGGGTGAAGGTAATAGGGATGAGGAGTATCATCTTATGATAGATGGATTGGTTAGATTCAGGTACAAGATTTATGTACTAGATGACAGTGAGCTCAAGAAGATTATCTTGAGGGAGTTTTATGTTAAGTTGCATTCAGGTCACCTGGAATATCAAAAGACTCTGACAACAGTTAATAATTTCTATCATTGAAAAACTTAAGAAAGAGATGGTTGAATTTTTTGCAAAACGTTTGGACTGTTAGCAGGTAAAGGCGGAGTCTAAGAATCCATGAGGTTTATTGTAGACGATTCTAATTCCAAAGTGGAAATGGGAGGTCATATCCTTGGACTTCATCACAAGTTTGCTGAGGACATCGAGATCACATGATTTCATCATGGTTGTGGTTGATAGGTTAAGTAAAGTAGCTTATTTCATTGCGATTATGCCTACTAACTCAATTAGTGACATAGATCAAATTTTCACCAGAGAAATAGTGAGGTTGCATGGTGTTCCTAAGAATATTGTATCAGATAGAGATTCCAAGTTCACTTCCAGGTTTTGGAAGGAGTTGTTTGCAAGTTTGGGGATAGAGTTGGATTTCAGTACAACTTACCATTCACAAACAAATGGACATAAAGATAGGGTTAATAGGATTCTTGAGGACATGCTGAGGATGTATGTCATGCATCAACAATGGAAGTGGGAAGAGTATCTTCTAGTGGTAGAGTTTGCATACAATAATGAGTATATGGAGTCCTTGAGAATGAGTCCATTTGAGGAGCTTTATGGGAAAAGTTGTAATACTCGCATAAGTTGGAGTGATCCATTGAACATGGTATTGATTGGAACAAATATGTTGGTAGAGATTAACAAGAAATGTAGGTTATTAAAAGGAATTTGAAAGCAACACATGACAAACATAATAGTCATGCAAATCAACATAGATCATTTAAGGAGTTTCAGGTTGGGGAATATGTGTACTTGTGCATCATGTCCAAGAGGATCTCATTGAGTATAAAATCATGTGCCAAGATGGAACCTTGGTATTCTGGGCCTTTTGAGATCCTTGATAGGATTGGACCAATGTCTTAACAACTTGCTTTTCCTCTAACATTGAAAGTCCATGATGTTTTCCATGCTTCATTGCTTAAGAATTATCTCCAAGATGTTGATCATGTGACTGTATTGTAGGTGGAACTAGAGGGATAATTCCAAATAGAACTACAATGATTATTAGACCGAAAACAACTCATGCTCCAAAACAGAGTAATTGAACAGGTTAGATTGCAGTGGAAGCACTTTGGGCCTGATGAAGCCACATGGGATATGTCTAATCAAATGTGGACTATATATCCTTCTCTATTTGTTGGTTGATCAGTTGTATTTGATATATGTTTTGATGTTGTGTTTTGGTTATGTCTATGTATATGCATATGTATGTAAGTACTGCATCAAGATGTATTATAAAGATCTAATAAGTGGCATGGTGTTCATGATATGATTATTTATGTCTTTAGTAGTATGATATGATGTAAATGCTGCATCGAGTTTTGTTATAAAGCTCCATGGGTAACATGTGTTTTGTTGGTTTACAAGTGTCACTAAACAATGAGGAAAATGTTCCCCCAAGGGGGAGGGGTTTGTAACAACCCCTAGTTGATTTCCTATGTAAATTAAAATAAAACCAAGATCACGGGACACATATACCAAGTTGAATGTTGGGCAAAACATAGTGATGTGTATCACTGGAAATTAATTAATGGCTGTGGAAATTGGAAAAGGCATTAACAAAGGAAAAGAGGCAATAATTGACATTTTATTTATGAAAATAAAGGAAAATAGGAGAAAAGGGAGATGAAGGGTCACAGATTTGCATGAGAGGGAAATTGAAGGAAAATGAAGAAAATGGAGGCCTCAATGATAAAAAGGCTTATGAGGACCAGCTCTCAGCTTTTGTCAATTTAAACTTTTGTCATTTGAGTTTTGGATCTCTCTTCTATTCTCTCATTCTCTCATACTCTTACACACTTAGAGAATTCCTAGAGTGTGCTTGGAGCATTCTAGTATTCACTTGGATTTGGAGAAAGAGGGTAAAGGAAAGCAAGAAAGCACAAAGGAAAGATTGGCTCAACCACTACAATTGGATTGCTTTGCAGGTAACATGTTACATTTGAGTTTTCCTTGTTGATTTATGGATGCATGGTGTATGCATGTGATTATTTGGTTATGTGCTATCATTGGCATGGAGAGTTGCTTGGATTGATAGTTGTTTTAGCCTTGCCTTGCCATTTCCTAGATATTCATGGTCTTATGGGTTTCCCATTTGATTTTTTTTTTGGTTGGTGCTCATAATTCCTTATGGATGTGGGTTGGAAAAAACGCTCTGGAAGCCCTAGAACAACTCAGGTTGAGTTACTAGTCCTGGAGCCCAGGCGGGACAAACGATCTGGAGCCCTTGGTGGGTTTATTTACTATTACCTGGAGCCAAGTTGGACAAATTCTCTAGAGCCTTGGAAGGATGTGGGTTGAGTTACTAGTTCCTGTAGTCTCGAACAACTTGGGTAGAGATTGATTTGGTTGGTGTTAGTGATGTTCGACCACGAGGTAGAATCAATGGTTGAGGGTTGAGGTGGTTTGGCTTCTGGAAGCCGTGGTTTGGTTTTGTTTGGTTTATTCTATGAGATCCCACATTCATGCTTGGAATATGGTGCATGGGTTATTGAATGAAAAATAGATTTAGTTAAGCTCAATCTATGGTCGGGTGACACGTGGAAGTCCACAACTTGGTTGGTATTTTCATATATTAATAAGAGCTATTCTTCTATTGTGATTCATGCATAGTTGTAGTGATTATTTTGGTGATAATATGACTGAGATCCCAAGGTTATTATGCTATTTATTTCCTAGTTATTTGCTGGTTACATGATGTATGTTATGTATGGTTCCTGTGATGAATGGTTTAGATATGGATTTATTAATGAATGTATGTACTAGTAAGTGTTGTTGCATCTAGGTGGAGAGGGCATACAAAATTTTCAGTGATTTTTAGAGGAATCTGATACTTTTAGGATCATACATTCATTCATGACCTTTAGCTTACATGTATGCCATGTGTTTGATGAAATTCCTAGTATGTTCTAGTTAGTCTAGGTCAAGTTCTGAGTTGAGATTGTGTTATAGACATATTTGAGCACTACAACCCCAATCATATATGTCCATAAACCAAGGGCTTTTGAGTCCCTAAAAGTGTTGTTTCACACCCTAAAGGAACAAGGTCAGCTGATTACAT
>APFE030389140.1:0-22123 GCA_000404065.3 Pinus taeda | reverse complement strand
GAGTCCCTAAAAGTGTTGTTTCACACCCTAAAGGAACAAGGTCAGCTGATTACATCATCTCCCAGAAGTTCTCCATGGAAAACTGCTCAGAACTAGTCAAAACTGGACCATACAGACTGCTCAGTGCTAAGGGTGCGATGCATCTCACTGCCACATGCAAAAAGTGCGATGCATACTGAAAGCCCTTCTGTAGGGTGCGATGGACAAGAGTAGACAAATGGCAGAGACAGTTTGCAAGGTGGATGATCATGGAATCTTCCAGAATCTTCTCCTGTGACACTTGCCTCTCTGAATTCGCCTAGGGATGAGTAAGAGATCATGAATCTCCAAGTGGAAGCAAGAACTATCAGAGAGAGGACACTAATCAAAATCCCAGAAGCTAACTCACACCCCTACAAACATCTATATATGGATCCCGCATCCCAAAGATCCAGAGGTTGGAATCTTGTATTTTGTAAGGAAGTGTTGTTGGTTTCTTGGTGAAACATCATAGTGTTGGGTGATCTAAGCTTTTCATGAGGCGAAGAAGGGATTTCATGTTGGGAGGGTGACGCTGAGTCAGATCAATGGGTTGTAATCCTCTCTTCTACTCTTTTTATCAATAAAGCTATTTAAGTTTTCCTCCACATTCTTGTATGTTTCATGATATATGCATTTGTATGGTCAATATATATCTGGTCCTATATTTTTTATGATTGTAGATCTCTATGCTTTGAAGGTATTATGCTGCTTCGACTTTACAGGTGCTCTTTGAAGTGGGGTAAGCAAGGAAGGAGCGACAAAGTTCTGTAAGAGGGGAGAGGAAATAAGCAAGGAACCAAGTGAAAGATTGAGGTAGGTACTTTCTTCTTCTCTCCTATATACTTCTCATAAAGGAAAACGAAAGTAACTTTAGTTTGTTTGTTTCTAAGATAGCTACCCATCTTAGTGGGACTAGGAGCTCTGAATGGACACTAGATTTCCCGATAACAAATTGAATGTTTAGATTTCCTATTGTGTCAATTATGATTCTCTGGTGAGCTTATTGAATTAATAAACAAATATGTATTTATAACCTACGAGTACTATGTGTTAGTGTCAGTCTTTGCAGCCTTCCTCCAGTGATCAAACATGCTCTTACAAAGTGATTTTAAGGTGTCAAGGTCAAATTTTGTCATTCAGTGAGTCTTCAAGCAAAATTTGTTCACTAGGCATTAGGTCTAGGGTTTGATTTTACCCTTGTCAAAGTTGTCCAAATGACGTTCCATGTCACCATTCAGCTGAGTGTACCATCATTCAGAGGGTTGTCATTATCATGTCAAGTTCCACTGGGTCATTTTACACCTTGTTCATGCTTCAGTTGCGCCTAGGTAAGGTCATTTCCCTCTCCTAGGGTTTTGAAGGCAATTTCTCTTGGACGGTCAAATCATCAGCAAAAGTTTTATCCTGATGTTCATACACCTTCCCCTATCCTTAAAATACCTTATCAAACACTTCCCATCACTGATATCCCCCAAATTCCTCATTTTCACACAAACCCTAGTTTCTTGCTACAACCTAGCAATTTTCTAGGTTGGACCTGTGTTTTTCCTTTTTGGACCCCTTCCCCTCACTCAATATTTTAAATTCCACTTTCCCTTGATTCTCAACATCCCTTCTCACTTCCAAGAATTTTCCCAAGAATGTAGAAGCCCCCTATCCCCTTCATTTCGCTTCATTTTTGAAAATCCCTTGTCCCACACATCGGGATAGGTTTCACTCAAATGATATTTATGAGAAATCAAAGATGTATTTGGGAAAATTGAGAGAGGTTTTTGTCCATAACAGACCAAGGAAGAAAAACCTCCTTCCCTTGTTACCCAGGTGTCATGGTTTTAGAGAAATGTCAAAAATACAATTGCCTTGGGAGAATTGATACACCTCTAAAGTGACCTTGGGACAATCAAGTTTTCTCCTAGCTTGGTTGGCCAAATGACTTGGTTGATGAGTCACATGATAACTAGACACAAAGAGATTTCCAATGAGATATCATGAGCTCAATTTGGAGTTGAGGCACACCTTCAAAAGTTGATTGCAACAACACTCTTCCTTGAGGAAGCCTCACTGGGCACATTTTGACAAGTTTTGGGAGATTTGATTTTTGATAGGGAAAATGAAATCCAAATTAAAAAATTCTGGCTGGGTTGGAAAGTCGACTCAAATAAATTTCCAATGCGATATCCTACGCCCAATTTGGACACTGATAAGGCCTCCAAATGTCACCTGGAAAAAGGCGCGACACACACAGAGAGCGCGATGCACTAGGAGAAAATTTCCAGTGTAAATTTACACTGGCGTGGCGCACATGGGAAGCGTGGCGCACAGGGCTAAAAGGCCTGAAATTCATTGAAATTTCTCCAAATTGCTAATGCTTTGCCTAGATTTTCCAGGTAGGCTTGCTATATTGCCATTGCATCAAATTTTATGGTAAAAGACGGTGGTTAATGGGTGATAGTGGTTGCAATAAAAATTTTCAAAACCTACTTATAAAGGATCCTCAAGCCAATTGCAGCCAGGTTTACAATTCACTGTTTTTGCCACCAAGATTTTGTCTCTCTCCCCTTGTTCCCTTATTTTCACTAATCCCTAAATCCCTATCACCTAAATTCATTACCCCTTTCCCCTACATACTCTATCCTAAATCCTCCAACCCCACACAACAAAACCTATCAACAAATCCCAAACCCTAAACACTATTCCCATACATCAAACCCTCAAACCCTATCCCATATTTCCCTATTTAATTTCTCCCAATTATTCCCATTCCTCAATATTGTTTCCCCTTCCTAACAATCCCTAATACTCCCTCTTGCATTTGTTTTTTTCCCTTGGTGGTAAAATTTGAATACATCATCTAAAAAGAGTAGTTCAAGCATAGTTCATACACAACAGTCATCTTGTCTTCAGGGTATTTTGCATAGCAGTCATAACATCTGAGCATTCATCAGACTATGAGGTAGAAACCCAAAGTGACTCTCCCTTGGAAGAACAAGCACCCCAGAGTTCTCATAAGAGTGGCAGACATGTTAGAGAGGAACCGACCACCCTTACAGAATTGCAGGCCTGCCCTCTTGCTATGTCTTGTTTTCAGTTTCAGTCATGCTATGAGTTTTTTGAAAGGGTTGCAAATGTTCAATTTCACCATGAGTTGGCTTGCCTATTTGTTCTACATTTGCATGGTGCTCAAGTTACTTTGGCTGGTGTTACTTTCACACTTACACCGGACTCTATTTCATTAGCTACCGGCATGCCTAATATGGGAGAGCCAAATGGAATATGACATACCTGGAGCAGTGGAACAAACAACTTGAGGATCAACAAGCTGAGATAGAGTTGCAACTGATCAAGGAAAACTGGCAACACATCATCGTAGCACAAGGTAGACCTATGGAGCAAAGAAATGAGGACCGGGAGTATGTTTTAGAGAAAGTGAACGTCCACTTAGAGGCTGCTGGACAAGGCCGACAAGGACCATGCCTTGCTCAGACACATGGCTTTCCACTACATGGCGCGGAACAAAGTGTGCAAGGCCCGAATCAAGAATTTGAAGGCGAAATTGAGGAAGGAAAACAAGAAGAAAAAGAGGCAAAGGGAGCTCGATCGACTTCAGATATTGGCCGAAGCCTCTTTGGCCACACATAACACTTGATAAGGAAGCTCCAGCCCAGATTTCAAGAAATCTGGGACAATTTTGGTCACATGGAAATTTTTTTGGCACAAACACAGGTTTTCTCTCTATACGCGCCTGATTAGGAGCTCCAAATGAGAAATGGTTTACATTTTTGGATTTAGCATGCAAAATCACCACTACTGGCACTCGATCAAGAAATTTGGGCATGATTTGAGTCTCGAGGAGGTCAAAAACACCCAAAAAATGGCCTCACTACCCCTATTTTGACACACAGGAAGCAGTCTTGGGAGAATGAAGATTTGGAGGGGAAAATGAGCTCCAAATTCAAAAATTCCACTTGGGTTGGAAAGTAGACAGGACAAGATTTCCAACAAGTACACTTGGGCACATTTTGGACTCCTACAAGTGCCTCACAATTGGCCTCAAAGTGGCGCGACGCATACAAAAAAGGGCGCGGCGCATATAGGAAAAAACTCCCAAAATGCTTCTGTTTCGCGAAATTTCGCTTCCCGACTTTTCATAAGTGGGCCCCTCATATACACTTCATTTTTTTGGCACCAAAGGTAGCTTTTAAAGAATTTTCACTCCAGATGGGCATCTGTCCAAGTGTGAAAGGAAGGCAAAGAGTCACCCAAGTCATTTGTCATGTTTGTGGCACTGCACCTGTAGCTGATGTTTGGCTCTCCACCTTCATTTTGTAATGATTCGAGTAACTCCCCAACCCTTGGGCATTCTATCTCTTCATGGCACATTCTATATATTGTATTCAATCTATTTGCAAAGGGTTGGTTGGCTTGTAACTTCTGGGAGATTGTGGGAAAGAAACTCTGTTTCTGCATTGTATATTTTTTACTGAGGATTGATGAAAGGCAGTGGCTCTGTTTCATGAGATTCATGTGGTTGTGAGTGTAGCAAATGTGTCTCTTGTGTTTCATATGTACCTTGTTATGTTTCATAGTTCATTTCATATTCATTTCCAGTGAAATTTTCTAAGTTAGATATGGTATAATTAATTTTTATTGCTTTGCCTGTGGGAAAATTTCACGTTCAGTGTTCATTCTTCTGTTGAAAAGGATTCATGTTGTCCATGCCATTTTTACCCTCTTAATAAATCTCTCCATTCTGCACTACCTTAAACTAAATTGCTAGGCTTTCCGCCTATCTTGCCTCACGAAGTAATCTGTGCCTTTGTATTAAATTCTCTGTTTCATTGAGGTCCATTGGTCCCATACCATCCCAGAAACACAGTCATTCATAAAAATCACTTCTTGTATCCACATTCACTTACTAGCCTAAGATAAATAGTTCACTGTAAGTCATCTCTGGCCTTTTTGTTTATCTATTCACTGAGTGTGACTCAGAGAGAGCCCTCTCCTGTTCTGGTAGGGCTAGCTACCTTACTGAGCATGGTTTGTGGTTACCCTGAATTTTGCCTTCTTTTAGCCTAAGGCTGATTTAGGTGCTAACACTATGTACACAAAATGTTTGTATAAATGAGTAATTTAGACCTCCAACTTCTCGGGGTCCTAACTTTGGCATATGATCTCCGTTTGACTATCATAATACCTGGTTTCGAATATCTCCATGAGGATGCAGAAAATAGAATAGGGAGCTAATCTCACACTTCTCCAATCTCTCCATTTTAAATAAAAATGTCGTTTAGGCCCTCAAAAGTTTAGAACCCAAGAAAGCTTCCAAATATAGAAAGTTCTATTAAATTTAAAGGGAAAAAAATAAAAAGAAATAGTGTTGGGTCAAGCTGGCCTGATAACAATGTGATTATGTGTCACTGGGTGGTTGGAATCAGTTCTAAACATATCGATCTAATTTTCGAGAAGTGCATTTTGGCAATCAAGTCTCGTACAATAACTCTCATCTTCATGTTTAACCTAGTAAGTAGGTTAAAGTCAGTAAATATGGGTGAGGTGGTTACAGATTAGTATCAGAGCTCTTAGGTTCAACGCTTGGACTGGATGGGCATAATGTGTTTGTCATGGATGCATGTCAATTGTATATGTGTTCATTATGCATGCATTGTGATAGTCATTGTTGCAGTAGTGTCATCATTGAGAGGTTGATGATGTTGATGTTGGTATGACTAGAAATTATTTTATTTATAGATATATATATATATATATATATATATATATATATATATATATATCAGAGAGAGAGAGAGAGAGAGAGAGAGAGAGAGACATATGTTGTGCTAATCCAAATTGATTTTGTAGAAGAGATAACCTCCTGTGAACTTCATTGAGGTATGTTGATTATATTTATATTTGGTTATTTGACATGATATGCTTGCAAGAAGTAGAAGATCCAAGATGACAAGAAAAATGTTGCATTACAGTTCACATGGTTATCTCTACATATCATATGAGAAACATGGCAATGAGTACTCCCCTGACATAGTAGCTACATTGATAAGTTTAAAGGCCGAGATCAGGAGTTGTAAGGAATATAATGACATTATCATTTAGTGATAGGAAATACTTGTTAGGGCATAGGAAAAACAACTAGAATTTAAATGCAGTCATCCTTCAGAGTATCTTAGATTTGCAGAGATAGGGAATGCTTAGGATTAGTCATGGATAGGAGGAAAGAACCAATGAGGCATATGGTAGCAGGTCTCAATCAGGATACAAGTTTGACAAGGATGATACATTCAGAGATGGTAGGTTATTAGATACACTTGGTAGGAGGGGTAATGACCGTGGGTTTTATTCTAGTTTGGTTCAAAGAGTCAAAATCGTCATCACCGTCACTATCCATATAGGAGGAGTGAGAATAAATACTTTCAAAATGAGTTCAAGAAAGAAAAGCCTCCTACATTTGATGGAGAAATGAAGAAGTCACACGATGCTAAAGCTTCGTTGCTTGGGATGAATAAGTTTTTCAGATTGCTCGATTATTCAGAGAATGTGAAAGTCATGACAACTACTTTCAGTCTTAAAGGGAAATAATATATTTGGTGGGAAGGAGTAAAGAATGTTAGAGGAATTCAAGAAGAGAAGCTTAATTGGAGTGAGTTCGAGAGACTTTTTAGGAAGAATTATCTATATGAAATATAATATGATGAAAAGGAAAAGGAATTCTATGAGTTGAAAATGGGATCTATGACTGATGAGGAGTATACTAGTAGATTCCTAGAGTTGTTGAGATATGTGCCTTACCTTAAGGAGGAGAGAGAAAAGATTTAAAAGTTCATTAGTGCATTGTAGGTGTCATTCAAAGAAAAGATTGAGTTTGATGAGCCCAGATTGTTGGGGTAAGCCATGATAAAGTTAAAGCACTGTTATGAGAAATTGAAGTGCAAGATTGAATCTAAGAAGGATTGGAAGAGTAATGATAAGATTAAGGCAAAGTGGGTCAAGAAGAGTGGAAAACAACAGGATATAGATGGTAAGGAGAATGCGACACTACACAAGAATTTCAATGCATCTGACAAAGGACAAGGATTTCAGTCTTAAGAGAAGAACAAGGGTGATGGAAGAAAGCCTTTACAATGTTGGACTTGTGGCAAGGATCATTGCAAGGGAGATTTTCCACAACATCAGGGTGGAAGACTGCAAATTTATAGTGCTTAGGAAGCACAAACATATGGGTATGTTGGACAAAATATTCCTCAGATTTATCCAACATTGGATAATAGGCAGGCTGATCATCATGCATCTATTATTGAGATGGAAGGTAAGTTTTGTGATCAAGTTGTTCCTATTTTGATTGAACCTAGATCTAATTAAAGTTATGTTATTCCTAACCTAGTGGATAAGTGTGGCTTGAATAAAGAAGTGCATGTGGAATCTTGGTTGGTGAAATTGGCTACAAGGACCAAGAAGAGAGTTCACCATTGGGTGAAATCTTACGCATTTGAGTTAAATGGTATGCCTACATCAGCACATATGAATGTGATTCCATTGGGATCATACAACCCGATTTTGTGCATGAATTTGTTGTACCTTCACAGGACTAAGGTAGATTTCTATGATAAGGCTAGTGAGTGCTTAGATGGCGATGTAGAGACGAGAATATTATAGGGTAAGAAGAAGCCTACATCAGTGAGAATGGTTATAGTTATGCGGGAAAAGCACATTAGTAGGAAAGAATGTGTATTGTTTGTAGTTCATATTTCTAGTGACAAAGTGAAGGATGTTGAGGATGCTGAAGTATTGAAAAAGCATCTAGTTTTGCAACAATTTCAAGATGTGTTTCCAACAACAATTTAAAAGTTACCACCTTGTAGCGAAGTTGAATTTTCCATTGAGTTGATGTCGGGAGAAACACCAACATCTATGGCACCATATAGGATGAGCACCCAAGAATTAGTGGACCTAAAGTTGAAACTCAAGGAAATGCTTGATAAGGGTCACATTAGGCTACATGTATCACCTTGGGGTGCACCAATATTATTTGTGAAGAAGAAGGATGGTACTTTCACGTTATTGATTACAAGCAGTTGAACAAGGTGAAAATCAAGAACATGTATCCTTTTCCGCATATGGATGACTTGTTTGATCAGCTGAAGAGAGCGACAATGTTCTCAAATATTGACTTGAGATCAGGATATCATCACATACACATCAAAGAAGAGGACATCTACAAAACCACATTCTGTATCAAGTATGTGCATTATGAGTTTGTAGCAGTTCCTTTTATTCTTACTAATGCTCCATCTATTTTAATGTGTTTGATGAATAGTTTGTTGCGTCCTTATCTCGACAAGTTTGTGATAGTATTCATTGATGAAATATTGATATATTCTAAGAATGAGGAAGAGCATGCAGAATACCTGGAAGTAGTGTTAAAATTGTTGAGAGAGCATCAGTTGTATGCCAAGCTTAATAAGTGTAGTTTCTTTTAGACATAAGTTCATTACTTGGGACATGTTGTTTCCAAGGAAGGTATAGTAGTGGACCCGGAAAATATCAGAGCTATCATGGAGTGTGAAAATCCTAGAAATGTGGATGATGTAAGATCATCCATGGGATTAGCGGGTTACTACTAGAGGTTCATCAAGAACTTCTCACAAATTGAATATCCTATTACATCTTTGTACATGAAAGGAAACAAGTTTGAATGAATTAAGGAGTGTGCAACTAGTTTGGAGTTGTTGAAGCAGTTGCTTACAAATGATGTGGTTTTGGAAATTGCATATCCTAACAAAGAGTTTGTGGTATGTACAAATGACTGCAAGAGGGGACTTGGTGGAGTCCTGATGCAAGAAGAATATATGGTATTCTATGAGTCAAGGAAGTTGAATGAGCATAAGAAAAAATATGTGACTCACGATCTTGAGTTGGAGTATATCATTCATGCCTTGAAGATGTGGAGACATTATCTTCTTCATAGGCGGTTTATTCTGATGATCGATCATAGTGGATTGGGATACTTGTTTGACCAACCTAATATAAATGCCAGGTAAGCTAGATGGTTGGCTACTCTCAATGAGTTTGATTTTAAGATCAAGTACATCAAGGGAAAGGAGAACAAGGTTGGAGATGCTCTTAGTAGAAGAGTGGAGGTGAATCACATTGCAACAATGAGTTCTTATGGGACAGACTTGTAGGAGCGAATCCTGCAGGCAGGGCAACATGATGACAGGTATCAGTAGTTGAGGCACATGCTACAACAGTAGGATGAAGGTAATAGGGATGGCGAGTATCATCTCATAAATGGATTGGTCATATTTAGGAACATGATTTATGTACTAGATGATGGTGAGCTCAAGAAGCTTATCTTAAGGGAGTTTCATGTCAAGCCGTATTTACATCACCTGGGATATTAGAAGACTCTAAATGAAGTTACTAAGTTCTATCATTGGCTAACATTAAAGAAAGAGGTGGTTAAGTTTGTTGAATTTTTTTTTGACTGTTAAAAGGTAAAGGAAAAGTGTAAGCATCTAGGTGGTTTATTGCATCCGATTGCAATTCCAGAGTGGAAATGGGAGGTCATGTCCATGGACTTCATTATAGTTTTGCCGAGGAGATCAAGAAACATGATTCCATTGTGGTTGTGGTTGAAAGGTTAAGAATGGTAACCCATTTCATTGCGGTTAATTCTACTAACTCAGCTAGTGACATAGCTCATATTTTCACAAGATATATAGTGAGGTTGCATGGTTTTCCTAAGAATATTGTATCAGATAGATATGCCAAGTTCGCTTCCAGGTTTTGGAAGACGTTGTTTGTAGTTTTTGGGTTAGAGTTGGATTTTAGTATAACTTATCATCCAAAGATAGATGGATAGACAGAGAGTGTTAATAGGATTATTGAGGACATGTTGAAGATATATGTCATGCATAAAAAACGGAAGTGGGAAGAGTAGCTTCCACTGGTAGAGTTTGCATACAATAATGGTTGTCAAGAGTCCTTGATAATGAGTCTGTTTGAGGCACTTTATGGGTGGAGTTATAATACTTCCATCAGTTGGATTGATTTAGTAAACATCGTATTGATTGGACTAGATATGTTGGCAGAGATGGAATTGGAAATGCAAGTTATTAAAAGGAATTTGAAGGTAGCACATGAAAAGTAGAAGATTTACGTAGATAAACATAGAGAATTTAAGGTGTTTCAAGTTTAGGAGCATGTGTACTTGCGCATCAAGCCCAAGAGGATCTCCTTAAGGATTGGATCACGTGCCAAGCTGGAACATCGGTATTACGAGCCTTTCGAGATCCTTGAGAGGATTGGACCAGTGGCCTATTGACTTGCATTACCTCTAACAGTGAAAGTCCATGATGTTTTCCATGTTTCATTGTTGAAGAAGTATGTTTAGGATGTAGATCATGTGATTGATTGGTCTATATTGTAGGTGGAACCAGAGGGACAATTCTAGCCTGTGCCATAATGCATATTGCAGCGCAATCAACTCATGCTCCAGAATAGAGAAATCGAGTAGGTTAAAGTGCAGTGAAAGCACTTTGGGCTCGATGAAGCTTCATGGGAGATGACTGATCAGATGTAGGCTACGTATCCTTCTCTATTCACTAGTTGATCCGAAGTATTTGATATATGTTTTGGTTATGTCTATGTATATGCATATATATGTAAATACCAAATCGAGCTATGTTATAAAGCTCCAATAAGTGGCATGGTGTTCATGATATGATTGGTTATGTATTCAACATTATGATATGATGTATATTCTGTCTCGAGCTATGTTATAAAGATCCATGTGAAACATGTGTTTTACTGGTTTATAAGTGTCACTGAACATCGAGGACAATGTTCCCTGAAAGAGGAGGGGCTTGTAACAACCAGGTTTATTTCCTATGTAAATAAAAATAAAACCAAGCTCATGGGACACATATTCCAAGATGAATGTTGGGAAAAACATGGTGATGGGTATCACTTGTGATTAATTAATGGCTACATAAATCAGCAAAGGCATTAGAAAGGGAAAAGAGACAATAATTGACATTTTATTTATGAAAATAAAGGAAAATAGGAGAAGAGGGAGATGAAGGGTCACATATTTTCATGAGAGGGAAATTGAAGGAAAATGAAGAAAATAGAGGCCTCAATGATAAAAATGATTATGGGGATCAATTCACATATTTTTTAAGTTTAACCTTTTGTTAGTTGAGTTTTGGAGCTCTCTTCTACTCTCTCATTCTCTCATACTCTTGCACACATAGAGAATTCTTAGAGCACTCTAGTATTCACTTGGATTTGGAGAAAGAAGGAAAAAAAAACAAGAAATCACAAGGGAACAGTTGGATCAGCCGCTACAATGGGATTGCTTTGTAGGTAACAGGTTTCATGTGTATTTTCCTTGTTGATTTATGAATGCATGGTGTATGCATGTGATTATTTGGTTATGTTTTGTCATTGGCATGGAGGGTTTCCTATATTGATAGTGGTTTTCACTTTGCCTTGCCATTTCCAAGATAGCCATGGTGTTGTGGGTTTTCCCATATTTTTTATTTTATTTTTATGTATTTATTTTTTATATATATATATATTTTATTTATTTATTTTTATTTTTATTTATCTATTTTTCTGGTTTGTGCTCATAATTCCTTATGGCTGTAGGTTAGAACAAACGCTCTGGAAGGCCTAGAACCACTCAGGTTGAATTACTAGTCTTGGAGCCTAGGTTGGGACAAACGATCTGGAGCCCTTGGTGGGTTGAGTTACTGGCCCCTGGAGCTAGGTTGGGAAAATTCTCTAGAGACCTAGAAGGATTTGGGTTGAATTACTATTTCTTGGAGCCCTAGACAACTTGGGTAGAGACTGATCTAGTTGGTGTTAGTGATGTATGACCATGAGGTGGAATCATTGGTTGATGGTTGAGGTGGTTTGGCCTCTGGAAGCCCTAGTTTGGTTTTGTTTGGTTTATTCTGCGAGGTCCCACATTCATGCTTGGAATATGGCATGATGGTGATTGGATGAAAGAGAGATTTGTCTCAACTCAATCTATGGTCGGGTGGTACGTGGAAGTCCCCAACTTGGTTGGTATTTTCATATATTAATAAGAGCTATTCTTATATTGGGATTCATGCATATTTATAGTGATTATGTTGGTGATATTATGGTAGAGTTTCCATGGTTTCTATGCTAGTTATTTACTGGTTATTTGCTGGTTACATGATGTATGTTATTTATGGCTCCTATCATGAATGGTTCAACTATTGATTGGTTGATAAATGTATGGACTAATAAGTGTTGTTGCAGCTATGCAAAGAGGGCATATGGCCTTTTTCATTGATTCACAGATGAATCTTAGACATTTATTATTAGATATGCATTCATGATCTATAGCTTACATGTATGCCATGTGTTTGACGAAATGCCTAGTATGTTATGGTCAGTCTAGGTCAAGTTTTGAGTTGAGATTGAATGTTTAGCTTTGTCATTATGTCAATTACGATTCTTTGATGAGTTTATTGAATTAATGGACATATATGTATTTATAACCTATAGGTACTATGTACACGAAGTGTTTGTATAAGTAATTCGGACCTCCAACTTCCTGGGGTCATAACTTTGGCATATGACCTCCATTTGAATATCATAATACCTCGTTTCAAAGATCTCCAAGAAGTTGAAAACAAGCTAGGGAAGTAATTTCATGCTTCATTGGTCTCTCCATTTCCCCTAAAAATGTCGTTTAGGCCCTCAAAATGGCCTTGAAAGTTGAGAACCCAAGAAAATTACCAAAAATAGGAAGTTTTGTTAAATTTAAGGAGACGAAACTGAAAGAAATCATGTTGGGTCAAGTTGGGTTGATAATAGTGTGATCATGTGTCACTGGGTGGTTGCAGTCAGTTCTGGACATATGGGCCCAATTTTTTGTAAGTGCATCTTGGCAATCGAGTCTTGCAAAGTAATTCTTATCTTCATGTTTACGCAAGTGAGTAGGTTAAAGTGGATAAATATTGGGTTAGGTGGTTACAAAAAAACCCCCTGGGCAGTCGAATTCTACAGATTAAACAACTTAATCTCAATCCTTTAAAATATCTATTAGATTTTGGTTAAAATTAATCGGAAAAATGCCCTGAAAAATGGCCATTTTGTTTATTAATTAGACTACTCTAAAATCGTAGCCCCATATTCTTATAAAAAATTCAAAACATAAAACAATTAAATCACACCAATAAAAAATAAAAAAAGAATTAAAGCATAGAGTAACATTGCCTTTTTTTGTGAATCAATGATTTTCTGTTAAGTCAAAATATTACACATCAAAGTACAATATCTCAAAATCCTACTAGCCTCTCTTACTAGATTTATGGCATAATCTAACTTATAGACTAAATGATATTTTTTAGAGCATTTTCTTTCAGATTAATTTTAATCAAAATTTGACAATTTTTTTTAGAAACTTGAGTTTAAGTTGTTTAATGTGTAGAATTTTTATGCCCTATAGATTTTCAAGGCATTGAATCCATTTATTCATTCAAAAATGTATTTTAAACAATAAAAAATCACAATGGTGGTTGAAATTGCATCGCTGGATTTTGGTGAAAAAATCTATCTCGTCTATAAGTTAGACTATACCCTAGATTTATTGGCTAGTAGTTGCATACCCAGACACATAGCAAACTTCCAGAATAATTGAAATAACCAGAACAAAAAAGGCAAGTAATACCAAAAGACCTTCAGGATCAAAATATAACTGATCAACATTATAAATCAGAAGAATTGACAAGAGTTGGATGGTCCAGTCTCGAGTCAGGTGAAGGAGAAGGTCTAAAGTCGCAATGGACGTGCTTCTACACATGGGCCAGCCTACCATCTAGATGATCCAACTTCTCCTGAATGCACCTTTGACCCTTCATCAAGCTGTCCAATTGATCATGCATATGCTAATAGTTGTGATGTAGATTATTCATGAAGCTTATAATTGTGTTGTTGTCATCATGTTGGGTTTGGATGAGTTGGTATAGATTAATAGTGATCTGTCTAAATGCATTGCTAACATCATCTAGGGGAGGGGGATTCCCTATGGTGCCAGGTGGCTGAGCAGGAACAAGGTCCAATTGCTTCTCCATGGCCAAGGTCATGCTACTCATGCCCCCCATGCTACCCCTTTCACCCAAACACCTTCTCACTCTTCCACGTTGTTGCAACCTGGCCAACTAATCGGCTTCAGAGCTAAAAACAACATGTCACCTCCAACTAAATATGTAACCCATAAACATGTCAATTTCCCCAATGCCACTAAAATTGTAGCACAAATGATGGTTCTAACTACTACATAACAAACCAAATTCCATTACAGCCTCTGAGCACCTTTAATAAGGTCCCAAGGGAGCCCCATTGTTGCTAGACCTACTAAATCTATCCAACCAAGAGGCCATATAAGACACGGGGATATAGAATAAAACCAAGAGCCTTAGCCATTTAACTCCCTCACCACATCTACTAGTACTACCTCAAAGAGAAATATCATGCACACGACCTATAATATGATATAAAGGGTTGATAACAAATTTTGAGATTAGCTTAAATGAGCTTAGGACTAGGTTAAAAAAATTAGTGATTCCCACATCCTCCACCAAGAAGTGCATACAAACCACATCGCCAAGGGTTGAAGGGCTCTCTCAGCTTGCTGAGAGAATGTCCTGGCATAATTCTCTTTGGAGAAGCCCCTTAGTCCTTCAAACAAAGTAAAAAACCTTGCACAACCTAAAACTGACACATAGAAATGAAACTAAGAGAAATATGACCCAAAGAACGAAACTTCTAGAAATTCACCTTATGACCTTGCCCTCAAGGCACAAAATGAACGGACTAGAGGATAAAAAATATAACCAAACCTTATTCGAGGCCTGGAATTTCTAGGGTGAATTCTAGATCCAATCCAATGCATCAACAACATAAAAATACTACACATAATTTCTTTTCCCTCCATGAGACCCCTGGAAACTGCTCCATATACAAGGATCCCAGCTGAATTTTCACAAAGTTGATAAACATCCATTTCTATCATCCCAAAAACGATAGATACCGCTCCCAATAGATGGTCTCAGAACAAGAAGATTTCCAACTCAGTTCCCATCACCTTCTTGCTTGATAACAATAGGTTGAGTACACAGTATCATCCATCCCACACCAGATTCATCCAACCACGAATGACAAACAACCCTCACAATGACTAAGTTCAACTTAGCAATAAAAATTGACGTCATGTCCATTAAATACTCAGAACCCAAATGTATTGCAATATTTTCCTTTGCAAAAGGCTGCATGATTGCAATATGCCATGATTTCCCCCTCTTAAATGTAGGTGGAGGTTTTCGAGGGATACAAATAAACTATGGGTTCTTCTAGATTTGGCGAGAATCTAGAATAACTAATGAATTACAACTTTACTGCACTGTAATTGGTGCATTGATCTATACAAGGTTAATGATTTTTGCTAGTTGTTTCCATTATCACAAAGTTGCCCCAAAATTGGCTTGGTTCCGGGATATTTGTATCTCAAGAGATTTGATCCCTCTTGAGGCTTGGTAGTGTTATCACTTAGGTTGTTCGCTGCCTCTAGAAGGGAATACGACCAAGGTAACCACTAACCAATCTTTTAGCTGCAAATCCTAGCCAATCTGCAACCAGAGAGGGCTCTCTCTTTGTGATTTAGATTTGTTTGATTATATGTTAGGCTAGTTATGAAGCAAAAGTTTTATTTGGTGTTTGGAAGATGACATTTAGTAGAACAAGGCTGTAACTTGAGAGAAGTTCAGACCATTGGTTGATGGAGTCTAATGGAAATAAACCTATGGGTATAGTTCCTTCGACAATAGGAAGACTACAGAGAAAGATAATTAAACACAGAACAACTTTCATGCTGAACTAAGATGAAATGAAGTCAAGGAATGAAAGGCAATCAAGAATCTTTCATTATGTTAACAAAGGGAAATTGTGTAAACATTATCAAGGAGCAGTTAAGAATTCCTTGATGATATTTAGAGTGGAAGAACCAGGGAGGCAAGAGCATTCAAGGATGCTTGCCTATGCTAGTCCTGTGGAAAACATAAAAAATTACAGGAATTGAACACGAAGTACAACAAAGTAAATTCTGGGTTATCCTTTTTTCCTGTAACTTAGAGCATGATATTTAGATGATAAATAAAACACAGATACAGTAACACAAGAGTAAAGAAGACTTATTGATCCATGTATTAACACCAGAATTATGCAATATATCCTTCTGCCATTGATTCCATAACCAGCAAGTTCACCAACACAACATTCCAACAATTTTTATTTCAGAAGAGTTCTCAAAACTTACAGAGCAGGTCCAGAATGATATTCACCAGCCAACTGTTAGGATATTCCGACACATAGGAAATAGTTAAGTTCAAATTGGTCTAGTATAGAGTTAGGTATAGAGTTAGGTAAAGTGTGTTTCTTTACCGTTGTACATTTTGTAACTTACAATCTGACGGTCACGATATGTAGTGATCCGACGGTTCATTCTCTCCTCGGTATTACCGACACTTGATCCGTGGCTTGACACCCGATTGGTCCATGAATTCTATTTAAAGCGCATGGAGGGTCATTTGTAGGTTAACCGTGCATGAGAGAAGCTTATGTAAATTTTCATTCTTTTATTAATAAATTGCCTGTAGTAGCCACGTTGGCGCAGGCCGTGGACTGTTTCCCTCTCTGAGGGTTTTAACCACGTCAAAATACTGGTGTATTGATCTGTGATCTGTTTGTGAGCGGTGTCCTTTTGGTGTTCTGTCTGAGGAACTTACCCTGTAAATTCCTACATGGTTTCAGAGCTATTTGAGGGCCGCGTCCGTTGGTGATCCAAATCTGAAGCCGGTAGAACTGCATGCTGCTGTCGTTTCCTAGATCTATTGTTTCTGACTGCTTTCGGGCCGAGAGGACTGCTCTGTTGTGTTCGGAGCATCTGTTCCAGTGAGGAACCCCTTTCGTTTCACGCGAAAAGGTTTCCGGTAGCCCTATCTGCGTCATTTTTAAGATCTGGAGGTATACAGTCTTTATTTGCAGTTTACTGTTATTTTCTCTCTGCTTATTTCGGTTTCGGTTTATTTAGTTCTTTTTTAACCGGATCTATTTCATTTCTGTGTATGCTCTTTGCCCTGCGACTCTGTGTGATCTGGGCAAATCAGAAACAGAAAGAAAGGATTTTTTTCTCATGCGTATGCTCTTTTCCCTGCACCTTAGTGTGATCTCGGAAAATCAGAAACATTGAGAAAAATATTTAGTTTTTCGGCTAAAGCTAACCTTGAGCCACAAGGTTCATTTTTTTTAAATATTTAGTTTTTTGGGTAAAGCTAACTTCGAGCCATAAGGTTCGTTTTTCTTTGCATGTCCGTGTTGGGTTTTGTGTTTTGTGTTTTGTAGGGAAAAAGAGGTTTCTCAAGGCAAGCACGCAACCCAAAGCCCCCCCCCCTCTCTCTCTCTCTCCCTCTCTAATTTTTTGTATAGATAAATTGGTTCAAAGCTATTTTAAGAAAGTAGAGGTCTTGGGTTCAAATCTCCATTTTGTGGGGGCGTTTTTTTTCATTCCCGTACATTCGCGCACTTTGCCGGCAACTTCAACAATTGTTTTCAAAAAGCCATAACTTCTTCATCCGGAAGCCTTTTTCAGAGCTGTTTTTTTTAAAACAGCCTAATTTTTCGAGATCTATCCATTGGAACACTTACTTTCAACATCTTCAGCATCAGTTTTTTTTTTTAAATGGAAAGTCCATTCCAAGTCATTCTTGACAGCACTAACTACTTCCAATGGGCATCATACATGGAAGATTTACTTAGAAGTAAAGGTCTCTACAGAATAGCCACGGGCCAAGAGAAGAAACCAACAGATGAAGACAAGGTTCCAAAATGGGAAAATAGACAAGATCAAGAACGTGGTTTGATAGGGATGTCTATTTCTCCTGATCTTAGATTTCATATTGCAGATCTTGATACTCCTGATGCAGCATTAAAACAAATCGCTAAAGTTTTTGGGATTAAAAATGAAATTAGAGCCCATCAACTTGAAAATGAGTTGCTTACATTGGATCCTAATAATTTTTCTTGCATTGAAGATTTCTTGTCCAAATTCAAGACCCTTAGATATCTCTTGGAAGGTGTTAAGGTTAAGAAAAAAGATAGTAACCTTATTTATTCCATCCTTACTAAGTTGGGACCAGCCTACTCTGTATTTGTTTCCACCTTCCATTCTACAAGGGAAGCTTTTATTTGTCAAGGAAAAGACTACAAGGCCCCTTCCTTTGACTCTTTTTGTGATTCTTTAATAAGAGAACAAGAAAAACTCTTACACCTTGGTCTTCTAAATCTTGGAAACTCTTCCAAGAAAGCGTTAGCTGCCCAGCAGCAACCAAATTTAAAGAACCCTAAGAAGTCATATCCTAAAAAGAATGGTCCTAAACCAAACAAGGGTCCTAAGCAAACTCAGTCTCAAAATGAAAGATCATTTCAGCAAAATGATAAGACCAATAAAAACAAGTGGAAGAAGACTGATAGACATTGTAACTTTTGTAATCGAGATGGCCACTTAGAATCTAAATGCTTTAAGAAGATGGAAGCCTTGGAAGCCGCAATGAAGAAACATAACATCCATGTGGATCATTCTTCTACTTCAACTTCAACTTCATCTTCAGGAATGGCACTTTCTGCATGTCGTTGTCAATCATCTCAGTCTGGTTATGCATTAAATGTATCTTCTTCTTCTCATTCTCATGAGGTGGCTCATTGATTCTGGAGCCTCTTATCACATGGCCAAAAACAAAGCCATGTTTTCTTCTTTACATGATTGTAACACCAAAAATATATATGTTGGTGATGATAGATCTCTTAATGTTGTAGGGACTGGAACTGTTCATCTAGACAATGCTCAGTTTAATGATGTATTATGTGTTCCAACCTTATCCAGCAACCTTCTATCTGTATATCAGATAACTCATTCAGGTGAAGGTAAAATTGTTGAATTTTCACCTCATGATGTTGTAATCAAGGATCTAAGAGATCCTAAACAGATTCTAGCTACTGGTATTGCTGATGATTCCACAAGGTTGTATAGGTTTCACAACTTTGGGTCATCAAATCTTCCCTCAGTATTTGTTGCTCATAATGATGAAGTGAGCAAACTTTGGCATGAGCGATTTGGTCACTTAAACTATCGCTCCCTTCAGCATCTATGTAAAGAAAATATGGTGACAGGTCTTCCTATGGTATCTTGCAGAGATGGTGTTTGTTCCGGATGTGTACTCGGAAAACATCATCGGGACAGTTTTGAAAAACGTGCCTCTTGGCACGCCTCAGCCCCTTTACAGCTTGTGCACAGTGATTTATGTGGTCCACTTCCTGTTGCTTCATTCTCTGGCTGCAAGTATTTCTTAACTTTCATTGATGATTTCTCCAGACGCACTTGGGTATACTTCTTAAAACTCAAGAGCGAAGTATTTAACACATTTTTGGCCTTCAAAGCCTTTGTTGAAAAACAATCTGGACATCAAATTCTTAAGCTAAGAACTGATAATGGTGGAGAATATGTTAAAAACACATTCATCAACTTTTGCACCGAAAATGGAATTCAAATGCAACATACTGTTCCATACACTCCACAACAAAATGGTGTAGCTGAAAGGAAAAATCGCACCTTAAAGGAAATGGCTAATTGTATGCTGCAATCTAAAGGACTCAGTCTTAGTTTTTGGGCCGAAGCAATTAATTGTGCAAATTATATAATAAATCGCACTCCTACTAAGGTTCTAAAGAATATCACTCCAGAAGAAGCTTGGAGTTCCATTAAACCAGATGTAAGTCACTTTCGTATTTTGGAAGTGAAGCATGGGCCCATATTCCAGATGAAAAGCATAAAGCTTTAGAACCTAAGAGTGAGAAATGTACTTTTGTTGGATATTCTGAAGATGTAAAAGGTTATAGACTTATTCCATTTAAGTCCAAAAATGTTATCATTAGAAGAGATGTAAATTTGATGAAAATAAATCGGCCTGCGAGCCTAGTCCGGCGGATGTGCCACCTCTTCCTATCTCTTCTACTTTTGAAAACATTTCTTCTTCAGATGATGAAAGTGAGGATGACAATCCTCCCCCACCTTCTCAGAATCCTCAACTTCCAAGATGGGTCCGTGCTACTCGGGATGCAGCAGGTGACCTTGCCGGTGATCCTACAGATCAGCGACGTACACGTTCTCAGTTTGAAAGAGCCTCTTCTTTACTAGCTCAAGCTCCAGTAAATCATGATCTGACACTTTTGCAGAAGCTTCAGGCCATCCACATTGGGAAGCAGCTATGAATGAAGAATATCATTCATTGTTGGCAAATGATACATGGGATCTTGTTCCTCTACCAAAGGGACGCAAACTTGTTAGATGTAAATGGGTTTACAGAACCAAGTATGAACCAGATGGGAAAGTTGATAAACATAAAGCTCGTCTTGTTGCTAAGGGATTTTCACAGGTTGAAGGCATTGACTACACTGAAACCTTCTCCCCTGTTGCCAAAATGAACTCTATCCGCCTTGTTCTTTCCCTTGCTGCCTCTTTAAAATGGGAAGTCCATCAGATGGATGTTAAATCAGCCTTCTTGCATGGGGACTTGCATGAAGAAATCTATATGGAACAACCCATTGGCTTCATCCAAACAGACTCCAGCCTTGTATGTCGACTTAAGAAATCTCTTTATGGTCTCAAGCAAGCTCGTCGGGCTCGGTATGCCAAAATGGATAGCTTTCTTTTAGAATCTAGCTTTTCTAGGTGTTATTCTGACAATACTGTCTACACCAAGAAAGTGGGCAACTCTCTTATCATCCTTGTTCTTTATGTTGATGATCTTATTCTTACTGGTAGTGATCCCAACCTTATAAACCATGTGAAGTCCAGCCTAAAAAGAAATTTGAAATGACAGACTTAGGACACTTACACTATTTTCTCGGTCTTCAAGTCTTGCAATCCAAGGAGGGTATTTCCTTTTCCCAGTCCAAGTATGCTTGTGATATTCTTCGTCATTTTCACATGGAAGATTGTAAGCCAGCTTCTTCTCCCTTTCAGTCTGGAGTCAAACTTTCAGTCTCTTGTACTTCTCCTGAAGTTGATGCTACCTTATACCGTCAACTTGTAGGAAAACTCTTGTATTTAACCCATACTCGTCCTGACCTTTCCTTTGTTGTTGGCCTTGTTGCTCGTTTATGCAAAACCCCCGTGAAAGTCATTGGAAAGAAGCTAAAAGAACACTTCGTTATGTTCGAGGTACAGTACAGTTTGGGATTCATTACAGTGCCAAAGCAGCTCCTCTATTAGTTTGGTTTCACTGATTCTGATTGGGCTGGTGACCCTGATGATCGGAAGTCTACTGCCGGTTATGTCTTCACTCTTGGTTCAGGACCTATTACATGGGCTTGTAAGAAACAGACTGCCATTTCTCTTTCGTCAGCAGAAGCAGAGTATCGTGGTGCCGTGGAAGCTAGTAAGGAAGCCTTGTGGCTTCGTCAGATCCTATCAGAATTTGGCTTTGAGCAGCAGCATCCGACTACACTTTGGTGTGATAATCAAAGTTCCATTCAGCTTTGCAAAGATCCATTTCAGCATCAGCGCAGCAAACACATTGAACTACACATGCACTTCATCAGAAAGCTCATTCATGACCATGTTCTTGAAGTGCAATATTGTTCAACAGATGATCAGGTTGCAGGCATCTTCACAAAGGCTCTCACAGAGGCGAAGTTCACTAAACTTCGATATATGCTTGGAGTTCAGGAAGTTGTCACTAAGGGGGGATAGGCTCTAGTGCCTCCTTCCTTCTCCTATTGTGTCATATTTGTAAATCCTTCAATCCTATCCCAAGTTGTTCTTAAGGGGGGATGTTAGGATATTCCGACAATAGGAAATAGTTAAGTTCAACTTGGTCTAGTATAGAGTTAGGTATAGAGTTAGGTAAAGTGTGTTTCTTTACCATTGTACATTTTGTAACTTACAATCCGACGGTCACGATATGTAGTGATCCGACGGTTCATTCTCTCCTCG
>APFE030389139.1:0-18191 GCA_000404065.3 Pinus taeda | reverse complement strand
TCCCTAGTTGAGAGGGAGTGTTAAATTTGGACAACTAGGTCCAAACTCCATGTTCTGATGATCAGATTAAGAGGCAAATATTTTTGTTGGATTCCTCTTTCAGAGAGGTGTAAAATCCCTATAAAAATAGTCTTAATCCGATGAGCAGAACTTATATTTTGAATTTATTATTCTTAATAAATTATATGTGCAAGGTCAGCCAGTTTTGTAATGTAGGCTCACATGCCCAACAGATGTGTCACACACCCTCATTGATGTATATATATACAGGAAAAGTTGGAGAGAATTTAAACACAATTCAACTCATATCTTCCTCTCTCATCTTAGAGAATTCGAGCTACCTGGAGGACGAATTCAGCCTCACGTGGGAAGGACGAAGAGGACAGAATGTACGGATTTTCTGCTGCTAGGGTTTTGCTGAAAGTTTGACCAGCGTTGACTTTGGTCAACCCTTGGTCCAATCAAGCTGAAAATTTGTGGGAAGTTCGATTTTTGAAGGCCGTACTACCTGGCACAAAAATCGAGGTCAAAGAGTTGACCGTTTTGCTGCTGCGTTGACTTTTAGCTTGCTGCCCCTGCGTTGACTTTTCAGGACAGCATTGACTTTTGCAGAATTGACTTGGGTTGACTCATCTACTGGTTGGAGGGTTGTTGTGACACATCTGGGCTGGCTGACCAAAGGAGACTTTGCTGGTTGAAGCATCCTGTTGACCGCCGAAACGAACACACACATTTTTTCTGTTTCTGATTTGTCTTCTGTAAGATCTGCTTATATGTTCTATCTGCATTTTGCTTAACTACTTGTATGATTGCTGTGTGAAAAGTAAAATTGCTCTTAGCATAGAACATCTACAAAACTTTACACTTGTCTAGCCTACTTGCTAGTTCAATCCTCTTTGCCAGCCCTACTTGCTGAAGCAATGCACACAAATCCTTACTAGCCTGCTCACTAGAACAAGGAGAACCCAACAAACTTCATTGTAACAGCTTCTGCGTTAATCTGTCTCTTATATTCCCTCACAAGAAGATGAAAACCAGTGTAGCATGCAACAAGAATCCCTGCCACAATCCCCACTGCAGTCTGGAACTCATTACTTAAACACGTCATGGGGTTCTTCACTCTTGACAGCAAGTTCTCCTTGGTTCTCTTTGGCTATCATGACTGCCTTTGGGAGCCAAACAAGGAGCATTAGTCAAGAAAAGAACAACTAAACAAACCCCTTCATAGTTGAAGAGGAGATATATGTACATGGGAGGTGTGATGTGTGCATTTAAAGCTCAGAGGGGTTAAGTGTATGCCTCAAACTTTTGAACTTTTAGGTGCCCAAGCCACCTTTTATCGTCTCAACTACATAAATGGGAGCCACTTGTTATATCATGATTCATACGCCCCCTCCGCTCCCCCCCGCCCCCCACATCACTGGTCACAGTTCCCTTGTTTTTTATATTGGCTTATATTCTGGATATCACATCATACTTAGACCTGTAGACCTCAACAGAAGGGCAGGCTGCAATATTTTGCTGGGTAACTTGTCTAGCCTACTAGTTCAATCCTCTTTGCCAGCCCTACTTGCTGAAGCAATGCACACAAATCCTTACTAGCCTGCTCACTAGAACAAGGAGAACCCAACAAAATTCATTGCAACAGCTTCTGGGTTAATCTGTCTCAAGATGAAAAACCAGTGTAGCATGCAACAAGAACCCCCGCCAAAATCCCCACTGCAGTCTGGAACTCATTACTTCAACACGTCATGGGGTTCTTCACTCTTGGCAGCAAATTCTCCATGGTTTTTTTTGGTTATCATGACTGCCTTTGGGAGCCAAACAAGGAGCATTAGTCAAGAAAAGAACAACTAAACAAACCCCTTCATAGTCGAAGAGGGATATATGTACATGGGAGGTGTGATGTGTGCATTTGAAGCTCAGAGGGATTAAGTGTATGCCTCAAACTTTTGAACTTCTAGGTGCCCAAGCCACCTTTTGTTGTCTCAACTACACAAATGGGAGCCACTTGTTATATCTTGATTCATACCTCACCTCACCCCACCCCCCCTGCCCCACCACATCACTGGTCACAGTTCCCTCATTTTTTTATTGGCTAACGTTCTGGATATTACATCATACTTACATCATGTAAAAACTATAAACATAGGACAATCAAAATATCCCAAGAGTGCTTATCACATTTACAAGTGAGGCCCTGTCCTTGGCCTTGGACTCTGACAAAGAACTTTACATTCATCAACATAGCATGTACAACATTCACATTACAAGGTGCCTTTGGTAAGGCTTGGCATCTGTGCGAAATACTTGCATGATATTTACACCATGTCCATGTACAAAATAGTGGGTAGGAAAGAGGGTATTACATTTTCCTTCTTAGGAAAAGCACCTGCCCTGGTGTGGTCTTCAATATGCAAACAGAAATGGATATTCATCCATTCTGTCTCGGACATCGCAAGGTCATTATCCTGCTATTTATTCTTTCTGTTCACTGTGCTGGTCACAGTCATTGGCAAGGTTGTCAGTGTGCTGGCTAAGACCTTTTCTTGTTAGCTTCAACCAATCTCAGGATGGTCATGCTTCTTTTCCTCTGCAGCAGAATTATGGTATTAGTTTCATGCTCATCATGCTCATAAGCAATCACAAAAGAAAGATAACATAACAAATGACATCTATAATTTCAAGTTTCAACAATACTTATATTTGCAAGGTGGTAGAATATTTGTAGCATATTGCTTTTGCTGGTTACATTCAAGCTCAAATGTGTGTACTAACCTGTACTTGAGAGAGTCATCTTTGAGCCAAATATATATGGATTTCTAATGTCATTATCCATTTATGGACACCGAGGGAATTCTAAAATTGTAAATGTTGTTGGCATTGGGATAAAATCGGCAAGGGTCTGGAAAAATAAAAAATTGTAAAAATGGTTAAAATATCAGTAAAAATCGGCAAACATTGGAAAAATAAAAAAATACGTAAGTATTCATTTTTTCTTTTCAATTTTTTTTAACATCTAAAGCAACAACGACATCAGGTAAATGCATTGCCACATAAATATGAAAATAGAACTAATATTTAAGATGTATAAGATGTCTAGTGCTACATCACACATCAATACTGAATCATGTCCTGAATCTTGAGTTCTGACTCAGCCTCAAAATATCAACAAAAATAATAAATGTACCTCATCATCACGAGTTATCTACAATGAAATTAGATACATAAATTAATGATTTCCTGTGTCCCTTTTACAGGAAAAGGTAATGGATTTTCATCTAGATGTAGAAGGTGGGGCTGGTGTTGGACTCTAATGCCTTTTAGAAAAAGAAGAAAACTAGTTTTTTCATCCTTTGCTCTTCAAACACTTCTCTGCTTGCATAATGAGTTAAAAAATCTTCCTCAAAAACCCACTTAAAGCATCTCTGTCTGTGTGACTGGCGATTTTTTGGATGGTGTTGCAATTTTTCAATGTTCCACTAAGTTTCCGGGATGGGCAAGCACTGGAGAAGGGATATATGCACAAGGGGGATGTATATAAACAGCCCCAAAATTTAGGGAAATTTCAGGGAAATTGGGGGGACGTCGGAGTCATAAAAATTATAAAATTAATAAAAATTTCATATACAAAAATAAAAAAATGAAATCCCAACAATATGTCAATAACTAAATAGTAAATCTTAATAATTATGAAATGCACATCTAAATTGAAATTCATCATTTTGTATTAGACTATTATGAATTATCATTTATGCAATGTACACCTAAAAGTAAATTAAATCCATCATTTGAAATTATGCAATGTTCTATATATATATATAGATATATTCATTGTGCATTCATATGAATCCAAACCATTCATACACTTAAAGCAAAAGTTCTCATTTATATAGCATGTAAGGGTGCATGCACATAACCAAAATAAACATAACCAAAATAACATCAACAAAGACGCTCCACATGGCCTCTAGCATCCAAAAATAATCATGCTACAACAAATACCTACATATTGTCAAAATCACTGCCTATATTGAGATCTTTGTCATCAATATCATCCACTAAGCATTAAAATAAGATAGAAAATTAAAACATGTCAAGTCAAGATTTTGTTTGAGTGATGGGTACCTTTTTTTAGTTGGCTCATGATAGAGAAAGCCGAACAACCAATGCCACTCGCATCAAGGTACATAGAGGGCTTGGTGCTCTTGATTAAGTACTAGTTCCATACCTTCGTACATGACAAAATCCAATGGAGCATTGCAATCCCCCCAATTCTTAAATCTTGGAAAACTGTAAGTTTGCTGGATTTTGAGTGAGATATAAAATTCCACTTTCTATATATTTAGCATTACCATGAATTTCATAGCATTAGTAGGGCAATATGGTCAAATACTAGGATTCACTTGTCATAAATCATTGCCTTTTTGAAAAAAAATTGCGTTCAAAGGGTCCTTGGCAGCAATGTACAAAACCGACATCCCCTTGCATCCCTCTTGCGCCCCCCCACCCCCCGTACAAGGGGAACACGTTCCCTCACTATAGAAACGTTTTCCCCGACGTTTCCCCACATTTCCCCAAAATAGGGATGTGGGGAAACGTTTCCTTGGGAGTTTCCATGCCAGGAGACAGGGTGTGCGCTCCCCACCCCGGGGACGCGTTCCCATGGAACACTGCAATCTTTACAATATTATTGTGATTTTAATGCTTGGTAAAAATCACCAATTTTTACCAGTGATAAAATTGGCCAGGTGTAAAAATTGCCTCCACGTGATTTTTTTCGTGATATTCATAATTAAGATGATTGTCAACATACATGTTGTTATGAGTCCTAATGTTAGAGGCTCGTAAATGATATTAATGTCTCACATTGACTATAGGTTGGTTGAGGAAGTAGTTAAATAACTTATTTAGGTTGGTTGAGGAAGTAGTTAAATAACTTATTACATGAATGTGAAGAAGACAATGGAGAACCCAACAGTCTACAGACAGCAGAAGAAATTCTTGAAGCCCAGATTTCAGAAGAGATTCCCAAAATCCAACAGAATTTTGAAATGATGGAAATTCAAATGAGACCACAATTGTGGGCAGGCTTATGACCGACTGGCAGCAGGATGCATCGTTTCTCAGGCTTTTGACTGACTAACAGCAGGATACCTCATCTAACAGAAAATACACGTGTCTAAGATATAGAAATATATACCACGTTGAAAAGAACTACGAAGTAGAAGTAGAGTAGGATATTGTATGTGAAGACTGGTATATGCACCACTCATGCATGACTATGATGATGCTTATAATAAAGCCCTCAAGGTGGTAGTGCCAATGTTGCTAGATTAAAGCAACAATTGCCTTGCAAGTGTGTTTTGTGTTTCCATTTGAGATAATGGCACACTAGAGAGATCTTGAGCATCTTCATCAAGCTAACTTAAATAATCAACAGGAGAATCATCTTCTAAGACCCATTCAGAGTCTAGGTCAATCTTATCCAATAAATTGGATCCAGATCATTTGGCCACAATTGTCTTGTGAGCATTCAACGTATTTTGTAGGTGAAGACTAATTTCTGTCGTGTGTCATGCCCCAATTTGTTGCACTTTTTGTTGTGGATATGCTCAAACACTGATCAATTATGCTCACATCCTGAAGCATTGCAGGGCTGACTTAGAGTTCTGATAGCAATTTCTTGTAGTTTTGGTGTGTCGAAGCCACAATCTATCCATTAATTGTGTGTTGTTATAAACAAAAGTAAATATTACAAGTTTTTAATATGCCAAACTTGAAAAAGAAAACTAACAAAATAACAATGTAATGATTTACAATTGAATCTTACCTAACTTTTTCTTCTCCCTGAGATTTTGGGTTGACTTAAATCTAAACACCTCGAATGATTTCTCATATCTAGCTGCATGTTGGTTTGGTCTTGAATGTATTGATCTGGGTGGCCCCTCTTAATGCATATCATCATACCTCTTATCACCTTGGGATCTTTTTGAGCTTTAGATCCCTCAATATGGAATATGCTTGGATTTAGATATGCTCCTGCTACATGCAATGGTGAATGCAGCTGCCTTTCCCATATGAAATCAATAATTTCCCATAAAGGGAGATTTTAGATGAATCCCTCTCATACAAAGTCTGAATGGCCTTCTTGGCCTTGTTCACGCCCTCATAAATGTAACCCATTGGCAGTTTGTCTCCATCTTTGTTCCTCAACACTTTCACAAGTGGCTTAGTCATTCTGAAAATCTCTGTAATTTTCTCATAAATTATCTTTAAAGAGAAACACTTTCATAGCCATTGTATTTGGTTTTGTTTTGTCTTCCTAAAGCAGCCATTGCTGACTATAAAACATCCATCTCAGTGCTTGGTATTCATTCAGAATGCTTTGGAGGGAGAGAGAATTTGCGGTGATGTGTGTGATAGCAGGGCAATTGAGCTCTCCCTTTGTGAACTCTTATAAGGACTGGCACCCAATCATGGTTATAAATTTACTTGGGTATTTGTTTGCATTCATGAACAGTATCTTGCACTCACTTCAACTTCCCCATACACACATACATACATATACGTATGTATGTCATGGGCAGCACACAGCATACAAAAATAGTAAGATATTATGTGCACAGCAATTTTCGAGCTGTCACATAATTTACAGTGTTGTTCATGATTACTTGGACTAGATGTTTTTTTTTTCAACTGCAGAAATTGTACCTGGAGCAGCTCTCAGGCATGCATAGTCATGCCCAGGATTGGACCACATGACCTGTGGGGACCAAACCTCCCCACCTAACCGTTGGGGCACATCCTCTGGACTACTTGGACAAGATGTTTGACTTTAACTTCTTCCACAACTCTTTCCAACAATGAATATATCAGGTTTGCATCCTTTACATGTGAGGATGCATCGATGGATTTCAGGAATATGATTCTTTTAGGGCAAGACACAAGATAATTGATGATTGTTCTACTCCTCTGATCTGCCCACCCATCTGACAAAATTGTGCAACCTGTACTTTCCCACGAGATATTAATGCATTCCAACTGTGCCTTGACATGCTCCAATGCTGCATCTAGCTCTTGCCCTCTCAGTGCATTACAAGAGGGGGATTTTGTATCTGAGGCCAGCACTTGCAATTGCATCTACCATATGCTGATAGAAAGGGGACATTGCAATGTTACATGAGAAGGCTGTGATCATACCAAAAACTTCTCACTGCCATATCTGCCTCCTCCTTTATATTATAATTGTTAAAGGTTGGTTGATATCCTGGAGTTGTGTGGAGAAGGAAGAAACGAGAGGTGATACTTGAACGTGCTCCAGCATTTGATGTGAAACTACTGGAATGTGCCATTTGAGATCTATCCATTCCTGCAATTTCAAACTTCATCCCAGCTCTCCTAGCATTTTGTTCCTTGGTGGCTTCCAAAGCAGATTACTTCTGCAGAGAAACCATCTCAAACCACATCGTTGTATGCTACACTCACTAGGTGGTAGTTCAGCCTGTTTATGCTCCCAAACATTGAAGTGGGACAGCATTTGCACTGTAGTTGATGATCATCATTTGGGTTCAACTAGACACGTTGTACCCATGCTTTATCAAGAGTCCTTTTAGCTTTTGGGCTTAGGTGCCTATGGCTGAGAATCTGGATTGTCTGAATGTATGACAGAGTTAGGTTAGCATGCCTTAATCTAGAAACTGGAAAGCATCAACTGAAATTCAAATCAAATGAGCAGAAAATTGAGATAAGGCCTGTCAACAGTCATTTTTTTAAAAATTTGAGTCTACAGGTCTGTCAAAGACTACAGGTTTGGCATTAATAATGGTTAGTGGCACAAGAAATTTTGCAGGTTAAAACTACAGGCCAAAGTCTAGAGGGCTGACATCAACTATGGAATGGTTCACAGTCAAATGTTTTAATTTTTTATATTATGGCCTAGAACATCGCTGTCATCTGTGTTAGGAGAAATCTAGATCCTCGAATATTTTTTGGGAAGAAACTGTATCTAGCGAAGCAATACCGGAATTGATGACTTACCTAAACTTTGAAGGTAGAGACCTCCGTCACAACTGCAGACAGTGACCTTCTTGGACCTTTACTCCTTTACACAGCCTCCTTCACACAGCAGCTTTCCATGTTTCTTCACGAATGCATACTGCAGCCTTCTGTCTGATGGTGAAATTGCCCTCCGAAAAATGATGAACTTTGATCTATTGGACCTCAAGAAAAAATGGTATGTTAAATTATTACTTGTATTTAAAAATTCACATTGTTAAGGAATGATGCACATTCAACCACACGAGGGGCAGGTGACAGTCCAACGAATTGTTTAAACATGTTTCAAGATTAATTCTGTTCTGGCTTGCAAGGTAATCTGTCATTATTTCAGTATGGACATGTTTGTTCTGGTTTGCAAGCTAGTCTACTATTTTTAATATGAGTTCCAAACTTACAAACGATTGGATAATGCACTATCCCAAGAAACAACAAGGTTTGAACATCGTAAGATGGAAATATTTAAATTGTTAGTCGATTTTTCTTCTTGGATACATCTTCATGTACAAATTTGACTCCTGGAACCATTCAGTAATCTGATCCAGATCACCCTTGTACACCTATTGGACCTTAACTCGTTTTTAAATGTTGCACATATAATTTTGTTTTGACCCTGCCTGCAATTATATGCAAATAATAATTGCTCTTTTGCTGACCATTTTGGTATAACGTGTTTCTCTTAATGATGGCAGGTGGACATGGTAATAGTACCTGCAACATCTGGACAGATGGGTATATTGCCAGGACATGTTGCAACTATTGCTGAACTCAAACCTGGTCTTATGTCTGTTCATGAAGGCAGTGATGTGACTAAATATTTTGTTAGCAGCGGATTTGCATTTATCCATGCAAACTCTTACACTGATATCATTGCGGTTGAAGCTGTTCCATTGGATAGGATTGATCGTGAACAAGTCCAGAAAGGATTGGCTGAGTATACACAGAAGTTAAGTTCAGCATCAACTGACCTTGAGAAGGCAGAAGCCCAAATTGGGGTTGAATTTCACAGTACACTAAATGCAGCCCTTTCAGGATGAATCATGGATTCATGATTTAAATTCTGGTTGTTTTGTTTGATAGTCGGATTTCACTGTCATATGATGAACCACAGTAATGCTTAGAAGTTAGAAGCCTTGGGTGGCTTTGTGTGAGCACCATTGGCACACATAGTGGATACACTCCGAAATCCAGATTTGGAAAGTTTCTCAAGATGGTATGCTTGTTTTTTCAAGAGCTTGAGTGAAATAAATATTACACTGATAATAACCTAGGTTTCTTTTTGTTGGAAGTTTGGAACCAAGATATTGTTATTGGATCATTGTCCAAGTATTTTCTCTTGATTCTTGAACGATCACTATATATGAAACCAAAGCTGCTGTTTATATTTTCTGGCAAAGAAATTGAAAGCAAAATGGCTGGCAAACTTTGCCATTTTCTCTTGTATAGAAAATTTTGTTTTCTTCTTACACCAAACCCCCACCCCCCAAAAAACCTGTTGAAAGTGGATGGGCCCATGGTTTATAAACCAAAAACACCAATAAATAAACCTATATTTCTTCTTTCTTTGGCCTATGCTACACTAAATTTCTGGCACACAAGGCTACAATGGGGGTACCCTGCCCCAACTCTTTTAAAATATGTTAAATTACTAATGCTTGAAATGCCAAGTGTCAGCAAAACATTCCCATTGAACGATAAAATCCATGAAAGCAAAAGCATGATAACATCACAATTCAAGGGAAACATTAAAATATCTTCAAGTGAGAGTTTTCAGCCTTGAATGCCTTACCATAAAGGAATACCTAATCAGAAGCAAAAAATGAGTATCCAATGGTGGAAATGTTTGGATTTAGGGTATGAATAAGGTATAATGTTTGGATTTAGGGTATGAATAAGGTATAGTAGAGGGTAGGTGGACTGACTAGCAAGTTGAGAGCAATTATGTTTTTTTTTTCCTTGTATTTTTGGCACGGGATGTTTGATGTGTACCCATTGAACACTAAGCTGAATTTACTCACCCTAGTGCTTCCTCTTAATTTAACTTTATTTCTTATTAAGGAGAGGATTGAAAATGTTCTAGAAAGCCTAATTCCTCGTTAATAATAACAGGTAGATGAAGTCCAAGGTGTTGTACTTACTGCCACTAGATGTGAAAATCTCATTTTGTATCTTGCTTTCCTTGTGAGGAGATTTCGTTGAAAAAGTGCTAGAGACATAGCTTCTCCCAAAAGACCTAGAGCCCTGTTATCATTATCATTTTTAGTGTTAGAAAAGCAGCTTAATGCAGAGTTTGTACACCAAAAAATTGTGAATCCACTATATAACTGGAATTTGTCTCCAAATCAATTGGATCTGAGTTGAATTGGGCTTTGCCCAAATTGGTCCTATTTTCCCCAAAAAGTAAAAGCCAAAAAAGGTGACCCCCAATCCCTAAACCAAGCTTATAGTGTGATTCACCTGAAGTGCATTGACATTAGCCTTGATGACCTTGGTAGAGGAAGCTCAAAGGATGAGACAATGGGTAATGATGAGGATCCAAAGTAGTGTATGATTTTGATGATATGTAGTTATTTGTTATAGCATGATGTTTTGGGACCTTGGGGGCCATTTAGAGTTTTAGTGTACTGCACTTGGTGCCATTTTGCTATATTCACCCTTACATGCTACATATAAGTGAATATAATTTTCATTTTGGTATGTCTAATGGTTTGGATTAGATTGATGTACACACACATATCAAAACTTGTATATTTTTATGTATGTCATCTCCTTGTTGCCATTTAACCAAAATTTTGTGAGCGAAGTGTACCTTTCACTGAGTGCATCTTTCATTGGGAGCTTTGAACATTTCAACATTCTTAAAACACTCTAATAAATACAACATTTCATCTTTCTTCTCCAAGATTTTGAACTTGTTTGTATTCCTATAAGGGCTAGTTCCTTCATTGTCTTTGTTCCTAGATTAGCCTCTAAAACTTCCCCATGCATATTGTATGATTGAAGCAAAATATTTTTCATGCATTGAACTTCTTTTATTCAATAATTCTAGCAAGATTTGTGGTAGCACCATATCTTCAACTTAATCCATTAAGTCTTTCATCAAAAGTGAGGAGAATATGACACATTTCTATTGTGATATGTGCAATGAATTGCAACATGGATTCCATTATTGTATTGTGGAAGCAAAAGCCTTCAAATCCTCTAAAGAAAGCAAATGAAGATTAGAAAAGGCAAGCTTTAGCTCACATAATTTGACTAGTGTTACAAAATCTGATACTCAGATTAGAAAAGGCAAGCTTTAGCTCACATAATAATTAAAAATAAGACAAAATCATTGAATTTAACAACATCATAACTTGTTAGCATGTGATGACCATAATGAAAACGATTGTGACAAAAGGGAATGGTAATAGGCTATATGAGGGAGTATAAAGGGAAAAACTCACACTTCTAATAGCTGTAATGGCCACAAAATGAAGGCCCAATTTATCCCCCACACTTGAGATTTTGCAAGTCCTTATGCAATCTTGGGTGAATAGTCAAAGCTAGATACAAAAAGGTCCCTCAAAATGGATGAAAACTATGTTTCCAACACCTTCCCTAATTATCATAATACAAGGGTATATTTCACATATCTCATCTTAATTATCTGTTTAATCTAGTTTATTACATTTATAATATTTTAAACCTTTAGTTTAAATTTTAGATCTATGGGTTATAAAACACTACTACACATAATAAGTAAAAAAGAATAACCAATTCATAATCAAATAAAAACCATTTTATAATGGGAACCTAATTTTGATAAGGACCTTATCTTCTTAATGCCCTAATACCCATGTCCCTATTGTGAAAAAAACTCCTTATCATGTCCACATCAATCTTGTATGACAATGATACATTTTAAAGAATCCATGTTGTGTTCATGGCTCTGATCATGGCCCTTTAGCTCAAGAAACTCAAGTTAGTGTCTCTAAAATTCTTCCTTGACCATGGTCTCAAACTCAACCCTAGTTCACAAAGCTTCAGATTATCCTAGTGCACAAAACCCCATATAAATTCCCATATCCCTCATTAAGAAGGATGATATCCTATACAAGATACGTTCTATGGTTTGAGGATTTATTCTTAATATTTATACTAGTATGTGTACCAACATACATGTAGTAATAGTATATCTATTTAATACATAATGTGTTGTATACTAGTGGTTGTCGTCATTGGGTAAGCACAATATATAGATAGATTAAGAGATTAATACTTTAGTTTAGGGTTGTAAAAGCATCCTAATTTGGTATATTTTAATTCTCTAATCATTATATTAATTCATCTATGTTATGTGATTTTCCCTAATAAGATAGTGGTTGTTCTTACACCATGGTTAGGGCCCTAATACAAATCCCTATTATATTTGTAGGATAAATATTTCATTTCTTTTGTGGTGGTCCTGATTTTGCAATTTTTCCCATTGAGGATCACCATTAGTATACTGACATAATATGTTATATATGTCAGTATTAATATATGTTGACAAATCTACCACATAATATAAATATATCTATAGGTATATACATGGGCATATTTACCTAGTATATATATACATAATATGTTTCTCTCCTCTCCTTATGAAAGCATCACTTAGACCATTTTATAAAATACAAGATATCTTAATATTGATTTTCATTCTTATTGCTTTGTGTAATAAGTCTACGATATTTTTTAAGTAACTCGTTTTCCCTCAAAATGCTGTTACCAAAAAGTAAAATGCCATCTATAAATGACAAGTGGGTTACCTCAATGGATTCCTTAACTTGTATATCTTTGAATAATCCATTTATCTTTGTTTTGATAATTAGTGTACTAAGTATTTTGGATACCAAGGGGAACAAAAATGGTGACAAGGGGCATCCTCGCTTGTGAGCCCTAAATTTTTTGAGTTAAGGCTTTTGTGATCCATAATAATTTTAACAAGATCTGTTGGAAAAATCACATAAGAGATATTCTCATCTACGCATTTGGAACCAGCCAGTGTGGTTCATTTTTAGGATAGAAAATTCTAAATAATTAAAAATAGAATAATTGACTTCCCCGTAAGTGAACCAACCCTTTAATCGTGTAATATATTTCTTTTCTTAAATTACAGTGCGTTAACTTTCCTTGTGCATTTGTTCTTTGCAGAGGCAGGCATATGGAGGTGAGATAGCCATCATAGTCTAACAATTATGTTTTTTTTGTTATGGAAATTTTGGTCATATTTTGAAAAAATATGATAGATTTTTGTAAATCTAAATAAAATTTGTAAAATTTCATAATTTTGGGTTCTTTAGAAGTTTTTGATGGTGCTGAATCTATTTCTACCATCAAAAACATGATTTAAACACTATCTTTACAAGACTTCTTGAATTTTTTTTGCCTTAATTTTGAACACTTTTAACCATTAGAACAATTCCTCCGCTCCAAAAATAACTCCAATTAAATTAAATTAAATTACAAGACTTTCTGAATTCTTTTTGCCTTAGTTTTGACATTTTTAACCATGAAAACAATCCCTCCACCTCCATAAATGACTCCAATTGAATTAAATTAAATTCCATACCTCAAGCTCCTTGCAGATGATGTCAGATGTAACACAAATTGTCGGTTGTAAAAGTTTTCTGATAATATACATATACGAATAAACATATACGATAATGAATATCAACATCTTTCTTTTTAAAGAAAGATGGAAAGGTGAGCCCAAACAACCTAAAAGTATGTTATGTTATGTGAATCTGAAATCAAGATAAAAGTTGCCAATTGCGAGAAGGTAATTCTTTCCGATGTCACGTTAAGTGACGTTGGTCTTCTATAGCCATGCCTCACACTTCTTTATATGGTCCTACATCCACTTGATAGAAGCAACCACAACAACCATGGTTACAACAAAAAATAATCCAAATGGCAATGGATCTTGTCTTCCATAGGAATCAGAAACACCTTTGCTGGAAATCCCAACATAAAAATAGGTGTAAAATTTGAATACATGCAAGAAAATATCGTCATTTGTAAATTTATGGGTGTATGACATTTGGAAAAAACCCTACCCAATTGGATTCAAAATTATTGTGCTCTAAAAGGAGACCTAGTTCTTAAACTTAGCTCCAAAGGTTTTTCACAACCATATTCAACAACATTGAAGACATTGAACAAAATATCCAAGGGGGCCCTTATTTCATGAGTTTTGCTGGCCTCTTCATGAAGCATTGGGTTCCAAGAGTCAATCCAGACAAAGAAGATTTCTCTTCAGCTCATGTTTGGATTCACTTTCATTCCCTTCCCCAGGAATCTTGGGGTCCATAAATCCTAAAGAGTATTGGTCATACCATTAGGCACTTCGTCATGATCTCAAACATCACTAAGCATGATCACTACACTTCCTATGCGTTCCAACATCCAATTGAGTAGTGAAGATGAAATCTAGGAGAAACAAATAGATTACGAGAAAATCCCATTCAGATGTTGCAAATATCATGAATATGGTCATCTATCTAGGGATTTTCCTACCAACCAAGTTCAACAATTGACTCAAGAAAATCAAGTTCTGAACTAAGATGGATTTTCCCAAATAAGTAATAGAAGGAAAATAGCCAAAAAAGGCTTTTGGAATTTCATCTCAGCGGTTGAAAATTACAAAAATAGGTAGAAAATGCTTCAACAACTGACAAACATTGAAATAATAGGTGGAGAGGAGGTCGAAAATGACACAAAATGAGCAAGCAACTAAACAAGAACCCCAACAAATAGAAAACAAGAAGGAAATACAAACCAACAAGGGTAACCAAAAAGATGAGGAAATGAAAGAAGATACACTGGAACCCTACGATCCATAAGAGTTAGAAGAAATCGGGTTGAAGGGCATTGATTTACAAGCCCTAGTTGAAGAATGGAAAAACAAAGATTGAGTAGATATACCAGAGTAGAAAATTCAACTCATCGGAAGAGCCTATTTCAAGCAACAAGAGTGGACTCTTCGCCAAGCTCAGAATACAGAGAGCCACAACCACCTAGGCCAAAGGACACCCCTACAAAATGAAGGTCAATAAAGTACTTATGTGAAACAACACTTCATTTTTTAGTAGTTTATTTTATTATTTATTTTTTATTGTTGTCGAAGTATTTTCTTATTTCTAATAACTCTATTAATTTTTTGTTATCAGACTCTCAAGGTCAAAAATAGTATCAACAATCAGTATTTTTTTTGTATTTATCTAATAATTTATTTCCAAATAAAACTAAGACACCGCAACAATATATATTAACACTTTAATTAATATAATTTTACTAATTATATAGAAATGAAAAATAATATTATCAAATTTTTAATTAAAAAAAACCATTCATGTAACATTTTTATAATAACAATGAAAAAAACATATACGATGTAAAAATTGAAAGATATTCTAATAAATGTATACACTTATTTATATATTAATTTGTTTCGAAGAAGTTTGTACATCCCATACATATATTCACTCTACATTATTGTTAATCATTTTTTAATAAAAATGTGCTGATAGCTTGTTTGATAAATTAAGATAATATTATTTTACTTTCACCAATTAAATTTTCCTTTATTAAAAATGATGTACAATATGAATTCTCAAAGATAGTGAGACAAAAAATAGACATTTAAATTAGATGTATATACATTTTCACTTTATATATATTTAACACCTATCAGCATGAACAAAAGTTTCGAATTTCAATTACACTAGATTGGATTATGCATATTGGGTTATAAAATGTACCAAAATGCAATAAGCATAGAAAATGTTTTAATGAGTGAATTATTTGTGTTGAATCTCTTTTTCGATAGATAGAGCCTTTGGGATGAGACTAGTGGAATCATGAGAATGTTGGGAATTTATTTGGTTACATGTTAATTTATGTTTAGTGTAAATATTCTTTTATAAAGTACATTAATCATTGATAAAAATTATTGAAATTTTATCCATTACTGTGGGGTCACATATATTTGATAAAAATGATAGAAATTTTACTCATTAACGTAGAGATACATCTGTTGATAAAGATAAAAATTCTCTACGTAGAGATAGAACTGTTGATAAAAATTCTCTACATTCATTGATATAAATTTTAAAAATTATTTATAATATTTTAAATTTAAGTACGTTAATAACAAAATCATTTAAAATTCAAAATTTATTTATATTTATGTAGGTATTCAATAAAATAATTATGCTATATTTATTTTTGAATAGGGCTTTAACAATTTTAATTTAAAGCTCTATTCACTATTTCAAGGATATTATGGATAAGAAAATATGCTTAATTTTGTTGAAACAGAAGCGGAACAACAGTCTGATTATTTTACAATAGATGAGATTTTTCTATACCCATAATAGATGAGATTTTCATAGCCATCTTTAAGTTGATTACAGATTCCCGAAATATTTTGAGGTTCAATAGACATGAGCACAGTATTCACCAAAATGACATAAGTCCACTCCCAAAAGGTTCCATGAAGGGATATTTTTGCCATTTGTATAAGATACATAAAGTTTTTAAAATGAAAATATATTTTATTCCCATTTAAAACATGTCAAAACTTATCATCATTTCTAAAGGGAAAGTATGTTTTTAGTGTAGGGTAGTTTGCAGCCTGAAAACATGTCAAAACTTACACCGTTTAAGTAATTTTCTTTCCTTCATTATTGTGCCTTTTAACCTTGTTGATATTCGTGTTGAAAGGTTAACATAAAGAAAGAAAATATATTATGAATGTATATTTAAAAATTAACGTGCACTTATTTAAAAATGGATTTCTTTTTAGATATCATGTTTTTAATCTTATTGATTTTGTTTTTTATAAGAAGATTAATTTTGTGAATGGAGTTAGTACAGTTAAAATTTAATAATTAAAAAAAGTTGTATATCAATTTAGATAGAAGTGTATATTAATTATAGTTAATTATAGTTAATGGTAATCAACTATAACTTCTTATAGTGTAGTTTTTATTAGTTGTAGTTAATTATGGTCATGATCATTAAGTATAGCTTAATCATATTTAATCATAGTTAAATATGATTTACTAATCTTACCCAGACATGTTGGTTGTTAATTAGCACAATCACATTAATAAAGTGGGTGATGTATACCCATTAGTGTCATTTTCTACTTTTCATATGATAATTTACATATGGAAAATGACATTTGTAAAAGTATATCAACCACTTTATTAATGTGGTTGTGCTAGTTGATACTTGTGCAAAAAAATATTATGAATGAATAAATTTAAAATTAAAGTACTATATTTGAAAAAGCATATAACTTTTTTTATCATTTTATATTTTTTTGTTACCATATCTTTAACCTTATTGATTTTAAGAAAAAGTTGGCTTTGTGAGTGACATTGATACTATTAAGTATAGCTTCTATATATTAAGATCAAAATTAATAGGATAAAAGTTAACATATGAATTTGGATATATTACTATCTCAACCATATAAATTAAATCGATAACACTTATTTCATGATACATCTCACGTTGTTAAAATAAATAAATAAAAAATCATAAAACCTAACTAAATTATAACTTTATTATTATTATTATTATTATTAGTTATAAAATGAACTAATATGTATGTTAACCATATATATTTTAAAAAACATAGAACAAAATTCTTTATCATGGAGATTTACTTCCACTTTACCATGGTCATTTTTAATTTGTAAATAAAATTTGTTACAATACCATGGCTTATCAATACCACATGCCTAAAAAACCATAAATCACCCCACATGACACTTGTGCATATGACATTTTGTTTTAATTAATCAATTTAATTAAAGAGTGAAAAGAACGTAACTAATTTGAAGATAAAATTTGTGTATACTACTATAAATATTCATGAATATTCTATGGAGATTAAATCTCTACCATTCACACCTAATGATTATTGATAATGAAATTAAAATCCTGAAATCCTTATTCTAAACTAAACATGCATATAGGTGTAATTAATACTTTTACAATGTGAAGTGTGTATTATAAATTCAAATATTTTTTCAAAAATATTTTTAAGTTAATTAAAATTTTAATATTATAGGAAAAATATTTACAATAATAAT
>APFE030389124.1:4492-18378 GCA_000404065.3 Pinus taeda | reverse complement strand
TATATTGGTGTTTCAGAGCCCTAGAAATGTAAAAATTACTAGATGAATTTTAATTAAGCGATGTGTTATTAAGGCTGTTATTACTCAAATGGGTAAATGGATATGAAACCAATGGTGTTATGACCCGACTCAACTGAATGCAATCGAATATGATAATGTAATCTTTTCAATTCGATGAATCCTAACTAAAGTAAGGAGAGAGTTTCCATTCACTTCCAACAATGCAAAAAATTGATCACTAAGAGAAAATATAACAAATTCTCTAATGCACTAATTTCATCAAGATAAACTAATGCAAATCAATTTCAAAACCTTTTTATTTTTATTTTTTGTGTAAATTCAAATCAAAGAAAACTGATCTAAATCTACGATTGATTTTTCAGAATGTAAACTATGCAAATGTAATCTACGCACAATTCACTTGAAAAGTATGCAAATGTGATCTATGCACATTTTTCATTCATATTCCGAAAAGGAGAATTCTAATTATGCAAATCCAAGAGAATTCTCAAACACAAGATGATTCTAATGTAATCTAAGAACCAATCAAGTGCAAGTAATGACCAAAGGAAATCAAATTTAGAATTTCTCAAAAAAGAGACTCAAAACACCCAATTGATAAAAGCTTAAAGCAGGAATGCCAATGAAATCAGCCAAGATGAAAGCTTCTGATAGGTAACTAGTGGATCTGGGCAGCAATAAATAAACTATAAACAAAATCTAATGGGTAAAAAGGAAAAAAAATGAAATTTTCTAAGCTTTTGACAGGGGTACGCAGGCAGCTTGTTGGCACAGGTGCGGTCACGCTCTGTGTACAAAGCAAAAGTGCGTAGTAGTACGCACTGTGCTTAACGCAAAGGGTGCATACTGCTCTCAAAATCAAGAAAAATAAAAACTAACTCAACCCTAAGCTATTCCACCCAAATTCACAGTCAATCAGTCAAAAACTAGAAAGAAATCAGAGTTTCTCAAATCAAAGTATCAATCAAAAGAGAAATCAATCAAATCCATGGAGTCCCCAGTATGGTCGCCATTTTGTCAGGCGGAAAGAGTCAATTTTGTGGACAAAACTAACCTCCCTAGAAGCTTAAGGCTTTCTAGTGACAAACAAGACAATTAAGAGCAATCCTTCTCTAAATATGCATATACCATATAAGAAATCAAGTGTTTAGATCCTACCTATAGTCCAGTGTTGTTGTAGTAGTCCAGCCTTGTCGATCCGGATGAGCTCCTCCTTCTCTCCGAAACCTGCATTCACTAACAATCAAACGATTAAATAGCACCTGAATATCTCATAAAATAAAAAATATTCAACATACAGACCAAGGAGTATATGAAACAACTCATAAATAACAAATTGTTGAGAAGAATGGACTTATTTGTATTAATAGGAAACAAAAGAAACCATTACAACCTGAGCCTTGGTGTTGTGCACGTCCCTCCCAAGGTCCAGCAAGAGTTCTCCTTTACTTTGATAAGCTCACCCACATCCAAATGAAACAAGAAAGGATGGGAATCTCTCCTCAAAAGCTTCTACAAGGAAGTCCTAATTCCAACAGCATCTACCCTTAGGAATATTCATCTTTCAACCTCTCTCTCTTCTGGCCCAATGCCTGTATTTATAGTGCTCTAGAGGAAGTTAATCAGGTCCACCATCAATGGGATAAGCCCCTCTTTGGATGGGATAGTTCCTCTCTTGATGGGATAAGTTCCTCTTTCATAGGGATACATGAACCATCTGGAGGCACTCAATACACGTCGAACAAGCTTCTAGAATGCTCTAGAAATGACCACAAGTAACTTTTTTAAGATGAAACTCGTGCCTTTTGACCTTTACAGGAGTACACACCCACCGCTTTACATACAGAGCGTACAAGTACGCAGGTATTGTGAACTTGGGTTGCGTACACGCAAGTAAGGCTGAGAGAAACTGCGTACCCAGAGATAAATAGATTTTTAAAGACTTTCTCTCTTTCTTGAACTTTGACATGGAGAGCAGAGGTATGAGACTTGCCAAGGAGGATAGTATGAAAGTTGATGGAGCCATACTAACTGCAAATAGTCATGGTGACAAATTTTAGTGTAACAATAAAATTTCCTCAATACTCTACACGATCCAATTTTCTTGAACTTCAGTTTGTTATACTCCCTGTTTGGAAACCTTTCCTTTCTAAGGTGCGCTAAAACCAAATCTCCAACTTCAAAGTTTACCTCTCTTCTTCTCATGTCTTCTCTATTCTTGTACTTGATTTTGTTATCCTGTAGCTGTTGTTTCACTTGTTCATGTATTGCTTGCATTTCTGAAGAAAAATCTTCTCCCTCTGCACTTCTCATCTCATCTTTTCCCAAGTTTCTTAACTCAGATACTCCTCTTGGATGCATTCCATAAACAATATGGAATGGACTCTGTCCTATACTCCTGTTAGGTGAGTCATTATATGAATATTCAACTTGTGCCAACACTTGATCCCATTGCTTTGGTTTTCTGTAGTAAGACTCCTTAAAAGATTGCCCAAACTTATGTTCACAACTTTAGTCTGTACATCAGTTTGTGGATGATAAGCTTGAGTTGAAAATTAGTTTAGTTCCCAACTTCTTCCATATTCTCCTCCAGAAATGTCCAACAAATTTGGAATCCCTGTCTGAGACAATACTCTTAGGCAACCCATGCAATCTTACAACCTTCTTAAAAAACAAATTAGCAATGTGAGAAGCATCACTAGTTTTATAACATGGAATAAAGTGTGCCATTTTTGAAAATATGTCCACTACAACAAAAATTGAATCATTACCTCCTTGAGTCTTTGGTAAGCCCAAAACAAAATACATACTTACCATATCCCAAGGCCTATCTGGAATTGGTAATGGAACATACAAACCTGTGTTTTGGCTTCTTCCCTTTGCATATTGATAGACTTTACAAGTTTTCAGATACTTCTCCACTTTAGATTTCATTTTCGGCCAGAAATAAAATCTGTTTAAATGCTCATAAGTCTTCTCTACACCAAAATTTCTTGCAAGTCCTCCACTATGTTTCTCTTTGATTAAGTTCTCCCTCATAGAACAATTTGGTATGCACAACTGATTTCTCTTAAACAACAATCCATCTTGTAAGAAGTAATCCAACCATTTACTCCTATCCACCAAAACAGGATTTTTACAAGCTTCAAATGCCTCTTTAAAATCTGGATCTGTTTCATATAATGCTTTAAGAAAATCAAAACCCAACACTTGGATTTGACTCTCTTGAAATATACACTTCTCCTACTTAAGGCATCTGCAACTTTGTTTGATTGGCCATTTATATGCTTCAAGACAAAATGGAAACCCTGAAGATACTCTACCCATTTAGCATGGTTCTAGTTAAGCTTTGGCTACTGCATAACATATTGTAGTGTATGGTTATCTGAATAAAGTATGAACTCCTGTCACATTAGATAATGCCTCCATTTCTTCAATGACTGCACAACTGCATAGAACTCCTTATCATAAGAAGAATACTTCTTCTTTGAATCCTTCAGATTTTCACTAAAATAAGCTATAGGTCTATCTTCCTAACTTAATACACCTCCAATAGCTTCTCTGCTGGCATCACACTTCACTTGGAAAGGTTTACTAAAATCAGGTAGAACCAACATAGGCTTTTTAGTGATCTTCTTCTTCAATAGCTGGAAATTCTTTTCTGCTTCAGTAATCCATCTAAATGGTTGTTTATATTTCTTTATGGTCTCGATAATAGGAGCATTGATCTTACTAAAATTCTTTATAAATTTCGTATAAAAGCTAGCAAGACCATGAAAACTTCTTACCTAAAAAACACTTTTAGGTGAAGGCCACTCCATGATTGCCTTGATCTTCTCTGGATCCATCTTCAGTCCTTCAGCAGAAATAACAAAACCCAAGTACACTAGCTCTTCTTTCATGAATGAACACTTCTCCAAATTCAGAAATAATTTCTCCTGTTGTAGCCTTTGTAAGACATAATTCAGATTTCTTATGTGCTCCTCCTTAGACCTGCTGTAAACTAATATATCGTCCAGAAATACTATTACAAATTTACTAATAAAATCTTTAAGAACTTCATTCACGAGTCTCATAAACATACTTGGTGCATTTGACAACCCAAAACGCATTACTCTCCACTCATACAATCCCTCATTTGTCTTAAAGTTAGTTTTCCACTCATCCCCTTCTCTCATCCTTATCTGATGATACCCACTCTTAAGATCTAGTTTTAAAAAATACTTTTCCCTACTCAAGCAATCCATTAAATCTTCAATCCTAGGTCAAGGAAATCTGTACCTGATTGTGATTTTATTGATGGCTCTTGAATCTGTACACATTCTCCAACCTCCATGTTTCTTTGGACTCAACACTGTTGGTACTGCACAAGGACTCAAGCTTTCTTTGATCAGCCCTTTGTCAAGCAATTCTTGCACTTGCTTCCTAACCTCTTCATTTTCTATAGGAGTCATTCTATAAGCTGCTTTGTTAGGTAGAATTGCTCCATGAATCAAATCTATATGATGGCTAATTCTTCTAATGGGTGGTAACTCATTAGGCAATCATCGACAATAATATCACAATAGTTCTCCAACATTTCTTGAATTTCAATGGGTAAATCATAAACTTTAGTAGAAATCATTATTACCTTGGGCTTGCAAATTACAACAAAATTTACCTCATTCTCTTCAAACTGCTTCAAGTATTCCTTTCCTCCTAGTAACAGAGTTTTTGGATCAGTCTTCTTTCTTGATGTATCTTCTTCTTGCAGAGGCAGCAATGTATGATTGACACCATCCTTTCCAAACTTGTAGGTGTTTCTTTTCCCATCATGCATAGCTCCTTTGTCATATTGCCAAGGTCTTCCGAGCAATATGTGACACACATCCATTGGCATCACATCACATACAATTTTATCTTTATACTTGCCCAACTGAAACTCCACTTCACACTGTTCATTCACTAATAGTTGATGTCCCTTTTGTAACCATGACACCTTGTAAGGTGTTGGATGTTTCATTGTCTTCAACTTCAATTTCTTCACCACTTCTGTAGAGACAAAATTATCAGTGCTGCCACTATCAATGATCATCTGGCATCATTTCCTGTGAACATTACACACTGTTCTGAACAAAGTCTTTCTTTGTGATGGTTCAACTATCTCCTTTATTGGCTTTATCAAAACTTTATTAACTAGCAAAGATTCTCCTCTCTCTGATATATTTTCTTCTTCTGTCACTGCTGTTGTTGTTGCTTCTCCCTTAGCTTGAGCAACAATGGCATTCCTCTGACTTGTTTTCGCTTTCTCTGGGCACTCAAAAGCTTTGTGTCCCAATTTGTTACAACTGTAACATCTTACTTCTCTTCCTCTTCCTCTACCTCCTCTTCCTCTAGAAAAAATCCCTCTGCCTCTTGCATCACCTCCTGTGGGTGAATGTTGGGTTGAGCTATTGCTAGCTCCATCTTTAGGTGCTTTAGATCTTCCTCTACCACCTTGACTTCCCCTTCCTCAGAAAGTACCTCTCCCTCTGGCAGACTACTTCCTCATGAGTTTTTCTTCAGCTCTCAGTGCCATCTAATAAGCTTCTTCTATTGTTTTAGGAGACAGTATACTTATCTCATCTTGAATGTCCATCCTAAGACCATTCACATATCTAGCCACCTTCTCATATGTATCTTTAGTTTGTCCAACTCTTATTCTTACCTTAGAGAATTCATCTGTGTATTCTTTCACTGTCATAGACTGTCTAAGATTTTGCATCTGTCTGAACAAGGTTTGCTGATAATTACTTGGTAGGAACTTACCTCTTAGCTTTGCTACCATTCTTCTCCAGTTTTTGATAGGTTTCTTGCCAAGTCTCTTTCTTTCTACCTGCACTCCATCCCACCAAAGTGTTGCATGACCTTTTAGCTTGGTGACAACAAACTTTACTTTCTTCCCATCTTCTGTTTCTTCAGAGTCAAAGAATTTCTCCATGCCATTAATCTAGTCTATCAATTCTTCTGGGTTCAGTCCTCCTTCATATATTGAAACCTCAATCTTTGGCCTAGTTGTGGATCTCAACACTGACTGGAAGAATCTCATCTCAGGAGTAACTGCTATAGCTTCCTCCTCTGCAGCTTCGATCTCAGGCTCACTAACATCTCCATCATCTATATTTCTCCTTGATGTCAATGCATCCAATCTAGCTTGCATCTGTTGCACAACTTCCATCACTTCAACATTTGCAACTGGCCATACTCTTCCACCACATCCTCATCCTCTTCCAACTCTGAAAGCCATATTAACTTTCCTTCTCTTTCTTCTGAGATTCAATTTAGTGTCAAAAGGTGGCTTTGATACCATTAATGGTGGCCTGGGTGCAAGCGATATAGACAACCTTCCAAATCCGACTACAATTCCTTCTAACTCTGGCTGAATTCCTCCTTCTGCTTCAATTGGTGTATCAATCGTCTATTGTTAGACTGACTGCTTATCAATTTCCCTTTTTCTGGTTATTATCACCACTCCTTTCTTATTAATTGCCCCAACTCTTGTTATCGGGAACAATTTACAAACATAGCCTCTTTTCCACTATCGGAACTGTAATTCCATAGGAATTACCCAAAACACTATCGACAGGGCTTTTTAATGGATTTAATGCAAGCGTGTATGAAATACACTATCGACGAAGTTTTATTCAAAAGGAAGCATTGATACACAAATACACTATTGGTGGGGTTCTATTCCATAAGAATGGAATAACACTATCGGTAGTCGCTATCAGCAGTTCCAAGGAACGGGACATAATAAAACGACCCTTCTGATGCGATAGCACGTGGGGCTATCACAAATTCACAATCGGCGATTCCACAGTCCCTCACCAAGCTCTTCCATTGGAGACTTGCAATCCGAAAAGCCTGCGGACCCGACAGGTTATTAAAACTTTCCTATTATGTTTTTGGATCTGAAACTCCACTTCAGACTTCGGCACTTCCAAAGGCTAGTCTCTCCCCACTCCAACATTGTGATGCAATATGGGTGCGGACCCTATATGGGTATTGCCAGACTTAATAAAAGTTCAAGTTCAGAACTCGATTCCAGCTAAGTTTTCACAGTTTTACAGTGTAAACCTAAGTTTCTGCCTGCAGAACTCAACGATGCTTTTAAGGAAAATAGGATGCGCAAATATGCAAGAAAACACTCAACCAGAATTTAATCAAAGTATTAATTGGAAAACAAAGGCCGAACCACTGTTATAAGAACTTAGAAGATAACACCTCATAAAGCCAAAATTATACATAAAATACCAAATTGACAGAGAACTGAAGTTCATATGCACAAAGAGGGTTTCAAAGATCACAATGTCTCTGGGATCAACCAATACTGAGATGTCCTATTCTTTCCTTCAGAAAAGTAAGAGATAAAGCCCACTCGGTTCCAATCCCTTTACAATAGCATGCCAATTACATATAAACTGGTTCATTTTAGCAAACAGTTCATAAACACAGAAACTTAGTTATTATAACAAACAGTTCTGTGAGACATCCCCTCGAGAACCTCCACTATAGCTTATCCATACAACAATTATTACAACATGATCTTATTCCTAGATTCTATCCCTATGCTAAACTAGAATAGCATGGAAATTGATGGCTAAAGGACCCCACTCCTTTGCCTGTAGATTTTTTTGGATTTTTAGAATAAGTTTGAAGATTTTCCCTCCAAGTCACATGCTCCTGCATCTCGACAGGATAGTCAGATTGATCGATAATAGCACGGCTAACCTCTTAAGTCAATTGCAGCAGTTTTCTTTACAAACTGCTTCTTTGATTTAGGCATCTAGGTTAGTTCTTATGCCTTCTCAACCATCAAATATTAACGTTGTCCAATCTTCTAACCCCAAAGGAAATCAACAATCTGATGGGAAGAAAAAGGGACATGGTAAGAAGAAAGATGAGGATGGGAAAGGTAATGCAAACAAACCCATTAATAATATTGGGGAGGGTAAAAAGGAGTCGAAAAAGAAAGTTAAGTTTCCTTGAAAATTGTGCAATGGAGACCATTTAAATCATATTTTCCCTAATATTTAGGATGCTTGACACTTGTTAGTGCAGCAGGGTTCTTCTAGCTCCTAGGCTGTTATGACTAACCCTTTTCCCCAAGGGCAAAAAACGTTTGCTGGTGTGTATGCTAATACTGGAACCCCCATAGGGGGCAACTAGGGAGGGGGAAAATCCATCAAATGTATACATGATGAGTTCTCATATTGATGTTGCTACAAGATCAAATGATTATGGTGAACTGGAATCCTCTAAGGCTAAGGTTGCTCCCAATGTTCTAGAGTCGCTTCATATTGAGAGGCTCGTAGTTGAGCATATACCTTGGATGTTGAAAGGCTCTACAAAACATTCGACGATTAACCCTAATACCAAGGCTACCCAGAACTAATACATTGTTGAATATTTGGCTCAAATTCCTTGTGCATCACAAAGGAGTGTGCTTCTCACTGGGATTAGGGAAATAGATCCAAAAAAATCTCTTATTATTACATTTGACATGTCAAATATTAAGAAGAGACTACATCAGATGGATTTCTAGATTAAATCTACATACCAAAAGATCAATATGTTTTGAACAGTAGTTGATGAGGGAGCTTCCACATGTGTCATGTTGATTGCATGTTGGAAAGCTATTAGATCTCCTCAAGTTGTTCCTTCACCTACTCTCTTGGCTGCATTTGATTGTCATTCTCATAGGCCACATGGAATTATTCCATCCTTTCCCATATGTGTTGGGGGTAAGGTGGTTAATATCGAGGTAGAAATAGTTAATGTGAATTTGGATTATAATATTCTATTGATATGAAATTATATTTATGAAATGGATGTCATTGTATCATCATTATTTCGTATCTTATGCTTTCCCCATGAAGGGAGAATTGTTAATGTTGATCAGATGGAGTACTCTTCGAAAGAATTCAATGCATCCTCTGATTCTTTTGTTCCCTTGTTGAAGAATTCCAAGCAGCCTATTAAGAATTTCGGAGTTGGAATGTATTCCTCGTTGATGGGTACATTTGATCTTCCTTCTCCTATTGCTTGAATAAATTACATATCATCATCCAAGGCCCCTTCTCGAAGAGTGTTCTTCAAAACTAATTATTTTTTGGATCCTTGGCCCTTACCCTCTTCTACAACCACATTAGAAGAAGAACAAGTGGGTGGAATGGCATATCCCATGTATGCAGCTGAAATTTCTTACCAAGTTTTAGTTAATACTCTAGATTCTGATCCTAATCATCTTGCACCAGAGGATTTGGATGGAGATGTGGCTCCGGCTTGGACTCTTGAATCTACTTCTTCTATGGACTGCCATGATATCGTTTTACCATTTGAGGAAGAAATCCTAGAAGCGATGACGAGTATAGAAAGACCATGGGATGATTTGCATCATTGGTCATATTTTCTCCCAAACTTGCGTGAAGTAGAATCAAAATTGAATATCCCTTTGTCAATTGGTGATGTTCACACAATTTTAAACCCTTTGGCTCCAGCACACATTTTTTCCAAAGGTAACATGTCTATCATTTCGGAAATAGAGCCGGTGAACATCTCCAGGAATCCCAATATAATAGAGAATGTTTTCTTCAGATCCGAATGCTCCCATGAAGAAATTCAAATTCATATCAATCTTTTCAAAGAGATCCATGATGTGTTTTCTTGGTCTTATCAGGAAATACCTAGAATTGATCCATCAATAGTCTAGCATGAGATCAAGACATACGCAAATGCGAAGCCTATATGGAAAAAGCTTCAGCCAGTAAACCCTAGGAAAGTAGTAGCTATCAATGTCGAGGTTGAGAAGCTTCTTAAGGTGGGTTTCATATACCATGTTCCGTTGACTGAGTGGGTCTCAAATCCAGTCCTAGCTGATAAAAAACAAGGAATGATCTACGTATGCATAGACTTTATGGATTTAAATAAGGCTTGCACAAAATATAATTTCCCCACACCATTTATTGATTAGATTATCGATGAATGTGTGGGAAATGAGATTTTCTCCTTCATGGAAAGTTTCTCAAGTTATAATAAAATTACTATCCATCCTGAAGTTCAACATAAGACAACTTTTATCTACCCCTGGGGTACCTTTGCATACAAAAAGATGGCTTTTGGCCTTAAAAATGCAGGAGCGACTTTTCTGTGAGCCATGTCCTACACTTCCCACGATATCGAACATATCATCGAAGCTTATTTGGATGATATAGCTACTTGCTCTCGAAATCAAAATGATCATCCTCATCATATTTGATTAATTTTTTAGCGATGTCGTTATTATAAAATCTGGTTTAATCTAAATAAATGCATTTTCACTGTCACATCCAATCAGTTATTGGGATCTATAGTATCTAATGAAGGGATTCACATAGATCCTGTCGAAGGTGAGGCAATACTTCAATTGCCTCCCCCGTCTACCATCCGTCAACTTCAAAGTCTCCAAGGAAAAGCTAATTTCTTGAGGAGATTTATCATCAATTATGTTGAGATCACAAAGGGATTTATGAGATTGCTGAAAAAGGGAGTTCCAATTCTATGGGATGATTTCGCTTGGTGCTAGATTAATGCTTTGACAAAAGCATTGACCTCTGCTCCTTTACTGAGTCCACCCTATTATAGCTGGGATTTCCTCTAATATCTCGTTCCGGCAGAATCAACCATCGATATGGTTTTGGTTCAAGAAGATGATGCTCTCCATGAGCACATGATTTATTATCGAAGCCAAGGCTTCATAGGTCTTGGATTATGATACTCTCCTATAGAGAAATTAGCTTTGGTATTTTTTCATGCTGTCGAGCGACTTCAACACTATATTTTTCTTATAAAAAACTTTTGTCTTGGCGGTTGTCAACCCATTTCAGTTTGTTCTCAGTAGGCGAGTGATTGAGGGAAAATATAACAGATGGATTATTATCTTACAAGAATTCGATCTTGAGTTCTTGTCAGCCAAATCTATGAAATCTTTAGTATTTATGGAATTAATCTGAGAGTTTCCTTTTGAAGAAGAAATCGTTTATGAGGAATCATTCCCTGATGAACATCTTTTCCTTATTTTTTCACAAGATCCTTGGTATGGAGATATTATAATATATCTTCAGACTTCAAAGTTTCCTCTCACTTTTTCAAAGGATGTGTGAAGAAAAATTGCCTCACTTAGCTAAAAGTTATGTTATTATCAGTGACATTTTATATCGTTGTAGGGTTGATTCAATCCTTAGACATTTCTTAACCTTAAAAGACGTCGAGTTAGTGTTGAATGATTTCCATAGTGGTGATTGTGGTGGTCATCTATCTGGGCTTGCCACAACCCAAAAATATTGCTTAGAGGTTATTTTTGGAACTTAGATTTTCAAAGATTGTGTTGAATCAGTCAAAAAATGTCATCCTTGTCAGGTTTATACTCGGAAAATGTGTGCTCATCCATCTCTACTCTTTCCAGTTATTATCATTGGTCTGTTCACAAAGTGGGGCATTGATTTTACAACTTGTATCTCGCCTTCAGCAAAGCGTCATAAGTATATTATTGTAGTAGTGGACTACTTTAATAAGTGGGTCGAAGCTATGCCCACTGTTGTGAAAGATGGTGAAACAACAACCCTGTTTCTATTCAACCAAGTCATTTCTCATTTTGGTATTCCAAAGGAGATTGTCACTGACCATGGAAATAATTTCTAGAACAAGATAATGGTTGAATTGGCTCTCAAGTTGGGTTTCTGGTAGGAGAATTCATCTCCTTACTATCCTCAGGCCAATGGTCAGGTGGAAGCTGTGAATAAATCCCTAAAATTTATCTTGTAAAGGACAATTAATAAAGCTATATCCAATTGGCATATCATGTTATATCTCATGCTTTAGGCATACTAGATGTCGATTAAGACCGCTACAGGTTACACTCCTTTTCAACTAGTTTATGGTTTGGAATCGATCTTCCCTGTGGAATGTGAAATTCCTTCTCTTAAATTATTTGTAGAACTTCTTCTAGACACTTTCAGTCTTGAAAAATGCCTCATTTATTTGGAACATCTTGATGAGAAACATTGACATGCAGCTACAATTAACAAATCTCATAAAAATAGAGTGAAGATCCAATATGATAAGGTCGTGCAGCCTATGTTTTTCTCTGAAAGTGACCTTGTCTAGGTCTCTGACCAAAACAAAGACACCTTGGGGTAAGGTAAGTTCAAACCCATGTGGTATGGTCCTTTTATCGTTAAAAGGGAGCTTACGAATTGGTTGATTTTGATGGAAACGAGATGGAAAAGCCCAGAAATGGGGTTTACAGTAAGAAGTATTATGCCTAACATTTGCTTGGTTGTAGATATTGTATATATTTGTGCACATCTGTCTATAGGTTTCATAGTGATATCAATATTTTGATCTGCTTTGGTAGGTATCAGTGGATCATCTGGTATATCTAGGGTTCGTCGATGGTGAGAGTCGACATACACAGTCTTTGGCTTCCACGGCTTGGGTGATTTACTATCCATCTAGTCAGTTGTTGGTTTCAAGAGGCATATGTATCGACCATGCTTCAAAAAATGTTGGTGAATATATTGTTGTTGTTAACTTACTATCTGAATCAATATCTCTTGGTATTGATTCGTTAATAGTATACTTGGATTCAAAACTGTGGTGTCTTAGTTAAACAACATCTATCATGTGAGAGATCCTTATTTATATTGCCAATTTCTGAGAGTGTTTTTATTACAAAGATCATTTAATTTTATCACATTTATTCATATTCCATGATCATAAAACTCATTTGTTAATTCCATAGCTAATCAAGCATTATATTGGCATATTAATCATTCATCACATTAAAATAAAAAATAATAAAAAATCATCTGTATATATGGTCATCACATCATGAAACCATATGTATATAGATATAAGTTTTATGTTCAAAATATTATACAAAATTGGGACAACAATGTCCTACAAAATTAGGGCTTAAGCCCAATCATGTCTATCAAAAAGATCAGGACATCTCTAATCTATATCTATGGGCCCTACTCTATATCTGAGTCTTGGAAGAAGACGATGGCAATAGCCACTCGTCAGAAAAGCCACAATATCATGGTACTCCTACCATGCATCTCAGCATTTCCTCTAGTAGATCCGCTATCGCTGCCATAGATACTTGGTGAGTCAATCTCTCCAAGTTCTTCTATGCGAAATGGAGAACTCTCTCTATCTCAGCTACGACACCCTCCATGTCTCTTCAATGATGCTTATGCCTAGATAGACCCTCAAGTATTACTGGTCCCACATTTGTTTCATGATAAAAAAAATTGTAGTAATTTTTGTTTCATCAAAAAGAATTTCAATTCATAATTGTGAAATCCAAAAAAAATCAAATAACATTAAAAATTAAAAACAATTTTACCAATGGAACCCCATGCAACACCGGGTGGAAGCACTAGATCTGGATTTTCTCTGAAATCCATGTCTACATAAATTTGGGTTATTACCAAGTATACAGTATGTCAGATACAAACAATATGACTCCACTGTACAAAAGTGCCAAATGATAACTCATACATTCATATAATGACATATAAACAACTGAAACTATAAATCACTTAAAGAACATAAGCGGGAATAGTCAAGAGATAAAAGTACCATTTATGACTGATTCCACTCATAAGCTTCAAGCGACAATGATTTATCTCTCCTTGTTCTAACATCTACTAAGATTACAGAAGTGCAACATCAGTAGCAGATATCAAATGCAAACATTAATAAACCTTGATCCATCCATTCATCAAAACCACCTCCGAGGGCGCAAAAGTGCATGTTCTGAGGACGAGTTTTTGACAAATCTCCGGCCCCTTCTCTAAATG
>APFE030389112.1:0-13311 GCA_000404065.3 Pinus taeda | reverse complement strand
TACTTCCCTCCTTGGGAGATACGAAGCCCAACTAAACCAATTCAAACTGGAATTAGTTTATGGATAAGGTGGAAGGAACCTTCGGAAGTTTGATGGTTAAAAAATTTACCCAACTGGGTTGGCGCTAGTGCGACTCTGGGACAGAGCGCCAACTGGCGCGCCCTCTTTGGAGGATTTATCCCATTGGCGCGAGCAATACACTATGGAACAACGCCAATGGAGAAAGAGCTAAATTTTTGGGTATTTTGCAGAAGGTGTCTTCAGGGCATATAGAGTACATACTTTAATGGATACAAAGCAGGTGTTTTCAAGTCATGTCACTTCTCACAGGTCCCGGGATAGGTCCTCCAATGTATGGGAGAAGGGGTAACAGGGACGGTGACAAAATACTGTGTAAACTCTCTACCCTCCAAGATCCTATTTCCTTCTGTTGTTCCTTGTGGATGATTAGCCTATTACCAAGTGGAAAACCAAGCCTTCAAAATTGCGTAATCCTCAAGGATGAATCCTTGACTGCATGCACGAGTTTTCTCCATGAGAAAACATATGAAACTAATAGTACACTTTCCTTGAACACTAATCTCAACTGGTTGTTTCTTAGAATAGACATGCATGAGTTTCTTATGAGGGAATCTTCAGTTAACTGGAGTAGCACTAGATGAGTGCACTAATGCATCAATTCATTGTTAACTCACTATTAGTTCCTCAAACAGTTTGGAACTAATTTAACTGGACTTAACTCATTAAATTGAGTTAACTAATTACAACTCAATCTTATCTCCTTAATTTAAGGGATAACTCTTGCATGACTTCAGAAAGACTTCTAACTTGAATTTCTCCAACTAATTAATTTAAAATTATTAATTAATTATTTCCCAAGTAGCTGTTAAGACTAAATTTGATTTTAATTCACAATTTAATTCAAGGACAAATTAAATTGGAATATTCTTGTTGCCATATTTCAACAGTAACAAACAGAATCCTAGGCAGAAATGTTCCAACAAAAAGTGGAATTTGATGGATAGGGTTGTAAGCAACACAAAATCCTAAACCATGGTTTTCTGATGAAATGATAGAAATAAAGGAGTGAAAAAGAAGGTTTTCAGGCTAAACATGAAATGGGTATCATTCTTTGCCAATAGCTAAAGTAAATCTGAAATACCCCAGGTGTTCTCTATTTAGCAGCTAAGATAAATCCACAAATCAGCAAGAAACCAATAGCATCATTACACTATTTCAGGATTGGGAAAACACAAATGAAGCGAGATTTACCAAGAGGAAATGCACTGCACGTTAATCACGCTTGGAATCAATATTGAAACACCATTTATCTCAAAGGGTCCAATAACAGGTCCCCAGATTTAACATGATATCAGTGAAGCCCCATGAAAAGCAAATTGAACCAAAATGGCATCTCACAATTCAGACCCCTTTGGTGAGAAATTTCAAAACCCTTGTTATCGATTACTTTCCCCTATTTATAAGAAGAGGGGAAGATATTTGAGTTAAAATCAAAATATCTAAGCCCGAGCCCCCAACTTTCATGCTAGACTACCCGTGTCAGTCTCTGTAAGGCTCTTCTACCACCTACCTAAATATTACAACAAGGATCGAATCCATTCCTTGGAAAAATACAGAAATAAACGCACATAGAAGGAAGATTGAGAGAGGAAGAAGGAGGTGTCCCCTTGCTATTTTAGTGTTGTTTTTGGATTGAGCCACGTCCCTACTATCATCAAGCTAATTTTGGTTGATTGAGGTGGTTCATTGCTACCTGACTGGCTTCTGTCAATTCTCCTTTGACTGCTTTTGGCGCCAACTTATGGAGGCATGTTTCAGGTTGAGCCTTTCCATAAATGTGACCATACCTTCATTGAAAACCCCAGCTGCTGACCCACCCACCCATTAAAATATATGTAATAGCGCTCTCATCACACCATGATCGCAGGAATTTTAATCATTTAAAATAGACAAAACAGGTGGCACTTTTGATTCCCCCCCTTAGCCCCCTTATTACAGCCGCTTTTGTGGTTCTCCACATATGACTGGGGGATGGGACCAAGGGCTTAGCCCTCGGGTGCTAAGGCTTTCAGATTCCTGTCCAGGTGCTTCTTTTCCTTTACTATGCCAAATACCACATATGGATGCTTTACTGTGTTTCTCTTATGGCGCTTCCCTCTGTCCTCACAATTGTCGATCCGTGGGCTGGGGCTCACCAAAAGAAATCACAATTGCAACCACGAAGAGGGGGGACTCTTTACCTTTTTATTTGGAGTGGGCCGATACTCTACACGTGAGATATTTAAAGACCTTGCCATAATAATTTATCGCATCTCGGGGGGGGGGAGTCCCGCATATCACAATCGCACTACATGTTGTCTTAAGCCTTTATCCCTTAATTGTTGCGATCGCCAATCTGCGAGGCAACATCATTACTGCCACATGTCACCCTGTGAATGGTGACATGTGGCACCCAAAAATGGTCCCATGTCACCCCCAAAAATACAAAAACCGGGTGACACGTGTCTGCTGCCACATCATCAACTGTATTACCATATCACTGTTGACGTCAACTTCCCTGTTAGTTCTGAAGACCAATCACATGTCGTCATGTGGCCTCCGGGAGGAGAGAGAAAGTGGCCCATCGGGCCTTGGTTTTTTTCATGAATTCCTTTGTTAGCAAATTTTTGGCATCCTCGATGATTTTCTATTAAATCATAGAATCAGCGGTTTCCATTGTTTCGGAGCTGCGACCCATGCCAATCTTTGATCATCAATGCCATGTGGAGAGAGAAAGGGAAGGCCCGACCCTTGTTTTGTCTGCCATTTCCTTTGTATTTGGTTTTCTCACCCCCCAATTATTTTAACAAGGACATCGCAAATTGACCATCGCAAGATTTTGGAGTGTCGGCCCATGAATTCACCAGTACTTCGATATGTTTATTGTTGATCGCTCTATGCCCGGGACTATCGACTGCTGATATGTTATACCCAAACCCGCCAACTGCCGATATGCAATATGGGTGATCGATAGATCGATGTTCCTCACTCCTTCAGTGCTTCTTACATGCCTGAATGCCGATATGTGTTATATGATGAGCCTCCCGAGTCCCGATTGCGATTTTTCCCTCATACTTAGCCATTTTTTGATTTTTTGAGCTTTCCAAGGTAAACTTAAAAATGCTTTAACTTCCACTCTAGGAGTCCATTTTTCGACTTCCATATACCATTGGAAAGCTCTTTTCAAGCACTAGGAAATGGAGAGGGAACAATTAAGCTATAATATCTTCTATGGCCCAAAAATTAGCATCAAACATCACTGCTATTTGACTTTTTAAGCAACTTAAGACTAATGAAGTAGTGAGAGACAACATTGGCTCCTACTGGGGACAATGCCTTTCTTGCAAGGTGCTGAGAACCTATAGACCAATATCATTCACTATTGGGCATGGATTCAATAATATATAAACTTTTTAATCAGAAAAATCTCCATGGGACTTTCCTCTTGAATCTAAAATGCAGAAAAAATTAAAAAAAACTCTAACTGGAAAGTAAATGCTCAGCCACTGAGCTTATTTATGCACAATCCTACTTATTCTCAAGGCTCAATTCGCCTAAGTGAGTTCAACCCTCCAATTTAGTTAGGCCAACATTAGCGTACTGGGCCTTATGCCTTCACACTATTGAAAAACAAAAATTAAAACGAGAATGCACCATGAAAAATTTTCAAACAAGGAACCTGATACATGCTCTTGAAATGACCTCTAGTGCTGACTTAATAATAGGCTCATGTACTCAGCCACAGGGTCATGGAATAGACAAGGAATGTTTGTAGTAGCCTCTTCTTTACATGCAGTCTGTTGGCTGATGTCTTTTTGGTCATGGTGACCACAAACATTATCTAGCTCTTCAGCTTTGGCCTTTTCAGGAAAAGCCTACAAATGGGAGGTTTTTTTCCACTTGCTAGTAAACAACTCCTTCTGAACTTCTGCAACCATCTCTTCCTCCTCTGAATAATTTGAATCACAAATTGAAGGAGGGTCTTGGTCTTATTCTCCATGTGAAGGGTTTGCATTGTGAACTAGAGCCTCTTTTCTGACCTCCTGATCAACCTCCTCTTCTTGTGCAACTTCCCTTGACTCGAAGCATTGTGGCTCTAAATCACTTGAGTAATGTTCATCACAGGAAGGAGGAACATCAAGTTCAGCCAAATCAGACCCCTTAGGGCTTGTTGGCAGCTCGATTGATACAAGAGCATTCAACTCAGAAATATCATTATATTTTAGTAGACATAGGGGGTCTTGTGTTTTAAGGAAGTTGGTTTCCTGAGTATTAAATTAATTTAATTATTAAGGTTTTTAAGTGAGTTTATGAGATATTAAGAATAGGAATTAATTAGATATTGTGAGGAATATTGTAAATGTTCTTGAATGTAGGAGAACATGAGTGCTGATGAGTGATTAGTGAGGATTGAGAGATTTTGAAATATTGTAAATCTTACATTAGGAATTGGTTTCATGATTTTGGGGATTAAAGAGAATCCTTAGGATTTAGTTGATTTTTTGAGATCTCCAAGGGGTCGTTGAAAGATTTTAGGACTTGATGATCAGATTAAGGATCTGAACCGAAATGGGTTATAGAACCTTTTGTATATATGTAAGCCTAAAAGGAATAGAGAGAGTTAGTTAGGTAGTTAGTTAGAGAGTTAGGAATTAGAGGTGTTTGATTGTAAGCCTATGGGTAGATAGGGAAACAGAGGCCACTGATATTAGAAATCAGCTCTGAGAGAAGAAACTGTGTAAATAATTGTTTATGGATATAGAAATTTGATTTCAAACCTATGTAGAGTACACATGTGATTAAATTGTAATTATTTATAAACGAAGTGTTTTTTCATAAGTTATGTGTGTGCAAACGAAATCGAGAAGGACAGGGTGCTGAGACAACATACATAGAAAATTGTAGGTTAAACAGTTCCAATGATGGACTGTAATTAAGCTCAAGAAGGAGTTAAATAGAAGATCAATGACGTAGAAAGTATCAAACAACAAAGCACGAAAATGTCGGATCGGCTAGATCGACGGATAACAACGACGAAAGATGAATGATGGAGAGTAAAATACGCGTTAGCATTAAGGATTAATACTGAGATTAAGCATTAAACCTTTGGTTAAGCATCTTCCTTAAGGGTTTTGATTTGAGCACGTGGATAGTTTTCCAAAGGTGGAAGTGGTATCTCACATGGCCTAAAGGCTATAAGCGTTATTTCAAAATTCTACATGATAAAATGTGGAGGCACCACGTAGCACAACAAAACAATTGTTTTCTCATGCTTCCGAAATTTTATCGATCGTGCTAGTTGGAGCGCAAGATTGCATGATATCCATTAGATCAAGTAGGATTGATCTATGGTGGAGATTTGGCCACACAAAAGTTGAGAAGGTGACGTGACAACCGTTGGATCGGATGGAGCAGATCAATGGTAGAGATCATCTAGGTTAGCTGATGAGCAGACGATGCGATAGCCGTTGGGATTTGAAGGAAGAAATCAACAGTGCAGATTTGAAGCGCATGTTGAGCATCGGTAAATGTGCAAAGTGGTGTGAATTAGAAGAATGGTAAAGTAATGAAGGGTTAAATGGTTTATGTGTAATTTCTATTATACAAGAGTTATAATAGAAATAAAGTGGAATAAATATATTATGGTTAATATGCGCAGGTAATAAGAGTTAACTAAAGATATTGAAGTGTCATATAGTTTCCACTCAAAGGTTTATTAAGGTTTAGACCTTGGATAGCTAAATCAAACGTTTCTTCTTAAGCATTTAATTAAGAACATTAAACCTTGATTTAAGAGAGTTTTTCCTAAGTATGAGATGGAAATTCCTGGGACATGAACATGACATGCATTTGTACACATACTTTGGATATTTGCGGCTAAGGCTGCATCATTTGGTATCAAAGTAGGTCAAAGCTCTTTTTAATTAAAGCAGATTTGTGCATAATGCAAGTGTGATTGGGAAAGAAAGAGGAGATTAGGTTATTTGAATCTGATAAGTAGAAGGCATGACATAAGATGAAAGTAAGTGATACTATTAAGAAGATATTGCAGAAGCATAAATAAAGCACAACGATGCTTGTTTTCTTGAGGAAAATGGAGATTCACTCAAATGTGAAGAGTGGATGGAGACTGCTTATGAAATCATACAGGCATTGTTTTATTTAACTCTGGTTTGAGTTTTTCAGGTTTAAGAAAGAGTAAATACTAATAGAAGCAGTCAGACAAGGAAAGTTGTATGTGTTCTAAAGAACAAAGTGAATGAAAGACTGGAAAAAAAGTGGCAGTGAACCTGAAGAATCTGACTAAAGGTTGGACATAGAGGACAAGAGTGTTCTCAGAAGGAAGATGGGCAAAAGCATTTTAAACTGGCCATAGAAATTTGGCTGCAGCAAGCTTTTGAAATCTTGGAATGATCTTTGTTTTAAATATCATTGATATGCAGGTAACAACAATTAGTGAAGCATCTCAGCAAGAAGATCACAGCCTGAAGAGCAGTGATGAAGGAAACCGGTAAGGGTTTCTAAGAGAGAGTGGCTAGAACCTAGTATTTCATTTGGGTTTGAAATACAAGAGGATAGTTGTGGTCTCAAAAGTGAAGATGAGTTGAAGTCTAGAGCATGGAGTGCTCATATGGTTCCAGAGGAGATAACCAGAGAGATGCCAAAAGACTAAGCTTAGAGGAGAGAAGCTTAGTGAGGTATCATGTAGTAGGGAGGACTTGCTATTACATAGACTTGTGTAGCTCATAGTGAGTGGGTGAAGAACTCATAGAGATGGAGAAGAAGATGACTACGATAGTCATTGTAGAGGTTCAGAGAAAATCCACAAAGTGAACAAAGAAGATGCCAAAGAAAATGGCATATGGAGACAGATGAATGATGAAGAATATGAGAGGGAGAAGGCTAAGATAATATTCCATCTTGAAGTACTAATGGAACTATTACAGAGGAATGAGAAAGACGAGAGGTGTGGTTTTCTTATGAGAAGAAAGATAAGGTGGCATAAACTACAGAAGAGGAAAGAGAAAATGATGAATTTTCGACTGAAAGAAGAATTACTCAAAATAAATGAGTATTTGGAAGAAGACTTGAAGACTGAAGCTTCAAGTGAGACCAAAAGGTCACATGATTTTAAATCTAATAATTTGTGTATGTTTGCAGGTGAAACATGTGAAAAAGGACAATTTGTTGATATTGTCGTAAAGGAGGAAGAAGGAAGGTAGAATCTAAATTCTGTCCTGAAAGAAGATGAGATAGATAGGTCTCATGTAAATGCCTATACACAGTTGGGAAAAAGTTTTACTTTTTAGCATATTTCAAGGACTAAAAGTAGAGGAAGTTTAACTCATGATGATGGCCAAAAGCGGGAAGAAGTGGAGAAGGATATCAAGCAACCAAGTGAAGGACTTGAGGAGATTGAAGAGAAGACCATCAAAATATTTTTGAGTCATGTATAGGACTTGGAGGAGATTTAAGAGAAGACCATCAAAATATTTTTGAGTCATGTAGAGGACTTGGAGGAGGACTTGATGATTGAATCATCAAGTGAGATCATGAGGTCTTGTGGTTTTAAAACCTACAAGTTGTGTGTGAATGCAGGTATTGCAAAAGACAAACCATCCTATGGAAATGTCTTTAGTGAAGCTGAAAGTTGCCAAGCAAAGTATGGTGATGGTTGTCTTTCAAATGAAGACCAAATTGAGTTATTACAGCAGAAAGAGTTCATAAATTCATTGCTTAGTGAAGGAAATATATTTAGTAGAGATGAGACAATTATGTCTTATGATAAGGAACTTGTTATTGGTAAGGACAAAGAGAAATTGATTTTCTTAAATGGCCAAAGGAAGAGTTATGGACAAACATCTAAAAATATCACAAAGATGGAGGATCAGAATTTTATTCTAATCTAGAATGAAGAAATAGTGTCACTAAGAAATTCTACTTGTGACAAAGAAGAAGATAGTGAGGATTGTATGGAGATTTTAGGATAAATCCCAAGTGAGATGGCATATTTATGGCATGAGTTAAGTCTTTTAGAGAAAAGGCTAGAAAACCAAAGAGTAAGTGTTCAGGTTGTAAAATCAGAGCTGAATGAGAATGAAGAAATTCACTACAGTGGACAAGAGTAGGAAGACATCATTGAAGCAGATGGTGTGGAAGAGAGACTTGCTGACAGTCTTGAGAATCCTTTAGAGAATTCTTTAGAGAGGTTGAATCAGCATATTGATGTCCTGACAGAGGAGGAAAAATCAGAGCAGCAAATTGAATTGTTGCCAAAGGAAGAAGAGGCATAGAAGCCTTATGTTTTTTATTTTAACAATTGTTTTATGATTGCAGGTTTTGTTGCAGATGCTGGAGAATATTTGGCATAGGAGAACAGTCAAATGAAGGAGGAAAAGGAAGATTCCATGATAGTACTTAGCCCATGGAATGAGAATATTAAATCATTGGAAAGTAAATTTGCAGACAAGCAGCAAAAATTAGATGTTGCAAGGGGAGATATATTCAAGGATATTCAGGAAGTTTGGATGGAAGCAATATCAAGAGTAATAGCATAAGCTGAAGTAGAAAAAGCTAAAGAAAGTAATCAACAATTTAAATATGGATGGACAATGTGCAGTGAGATGCAATGGCAAAGTATGTACCAACCCAAGGATGTGCTGGAGATGGAGATTGAAGAATTATGGCAGTTCATGATGAAACAGTCCAGATTCAGGAAAATGACAGTAGGAGGAGTGATCAATCAGAATTTGAAACTGATTGAAGAGAGGAAGATGAAACAGAAAACAATAGATATACAACAGCAACAAAGGTGCAAGGCATTTGAGCAGTTACAAACTAAGGCTTGGGACCCTGGAGGTTTTTCTATCAACATATGGGAACACCTGATCTGGAGATCATGAATGTTTTCAACCTTGGGAGTCTGATGCAGGAGCATTTGGCTCAGAAATATCATTATATTTTAGTAGACATAGGGATCTTGTGTTTTAAGGAAGTTGTTTTCTTGCGTATTAAATTAATGTAATTATTAAGGTTTTTAAGTTTATGAGAGATATTAAGAATAGGAATTAATTAGATATTGTGAGGAATATTGTAAATGTTCTCGAATGTAGGAGAACATGAGTGATGATGAGTGATTAGTGAGGATTGAAAGATTTTGAAATATTGTAAATATTAGATTAGGAATTGGTTTCATGATTTTTGGGATTAAAGAGAATCCTTAGGATTTAGTTGAGTTGTTGAGATCCCCAAGGGATCATTGAAAGATTTTAGGACTTGATGAGCAGATTAAGGATCTGAACCGAAATGGGTTACAGAACCTTTTGTATAAATGTAAGCCTAAAAGGCATAGAGAGAGTTAGTTAGTTAGTTAGAGATTTAGGAATTAGAGGAGTTTGATTGTAAGCCTACGAGAATATAGGGAAACAAAGGCCACTGATATTGGAAATCAGCCCTGAGAGAAGAAACTGTGTAAATACTTGTTTATGAATATAGAAATTCGATTTCAAACATGTGCAGAATACATATGTGATTAAATTGTAATTATTTATAAATGAAGTGTTTTTGCATAAGATATGTGTGTCTAATCGAAATCGAGAAGGACAGAGCACTGAGATAGCGTACATAGAAAATTGGAGGTTAAACAATTCCAATGATGGACTATAATTAAGCTCAGGAAGGAGGCAAATGAAATATCAATGATGTAGAAACTATCAAACAACAAAGCACAGAAACCGTCAGATCGGCCAGATCGACGGATAACAATGACGGAAGAGGAATGGTGGAGAGTAAACTACGTGTTAGCATTAAGGGTTAATACTGAGATTAAGCGCTAAACCTTTGGTTAAGCATCTTCCTTAAAGGTTTTGATTTGAGAACGTGGGTAGTTTTCCAAAGGTGGAAGTGGTATCTCGCGTAGCCTAAAGGCTATAAGTGGTATTTCAAAATTCTACGCGATAAAACATGAAGGTGCCACATAGCACAACGAAACAACTTTTATCTCGTGCTTCTGAAATTTTATCGGTCATGCTAGTTGGAGTGTGAGATTGCACGATATCCGTTGGATCAAGCAGGATTGATCTATGGTGGAGATTTGGCCACACAAAAGTTGAGCGGGTGACTCGACAGTTGTTGGATTGGATGGAGTAGATCAACCATAGAGATCGTCTAGGTTAGTTGATGAGCAGATGACGCGATAGCCATTGGATCTGAAGGAAGAAATTAACGGTGCAGATTTGAAGCACAAGTTGAGCATCGGTAAATGTGCAAAGTCGTGTGAATCGGCAGAATGGTAAAGTAATGAAGGGTTAAATGGTTTATGTGTAATTTCTATTATACAAGAGTTATAATAGGAATAAAGCGGAATAAATATATTATGGTTAATCTGCATGGGTAATAAGAGTTAACCAAAGATATTAAAGGGTCGCATAGTTTCCGCTCAAAGGTTTATTAAGGTTTAGACCTTGGATAGCTACATCAAACGTTTCCTCTTAAGCATTTAATTAAGAAAATTAAACCTTGATTTAAGAGAGTTTTTCCTGAGTATGAGATGGAAATTCCTAGGACATGAATATGACATGCTTTTGTATGCATATTGTGGATATTTGTGGCTAAGTCTGCATCATCAATGATATTTCCTTCTTTTTTTTCTTGCTCATTTGGTCATGCTTCTTGATACGAGCAAATGCTTTCTTGGAGCAGAGTTCCACAAACATCTTTAGCAGGGTGTTCGACCTCGGGAATGTCTTCATCATTAAAATGTGTGCATAAATCTTCAAATAAAGAATTCGGTGGATATAGTCATTTGAAATATTGATAGAATGTTGTATGAAAACTTCTTAGGGAAGACATACTGCCACGAGGTATTGTTCCATACTAGACTCTAGCATCCCCCTCTAAAGACAATTTGAACAACTTCATTTGTACATCTTCAAGAAGAATACCTTGTTACTCCATGCATTCATGAAAGTATTTGAGGTGCTAGTCAGGTCTTCTCTTTGTGTTCCCACTGAATCTAGGAAAATAGGTATTCCACTCATGATATGTAGGGACATGATTGGGAAAACCAACAATAGAAGAAAAATCTAGTCGGGCAAATTGGTTGGCCAGAAATGCAGGAAGGGCCATCTTGAAAACCTCCCTATATGAGTGGTTTCAATTTCAAAAGTAGGAAATATTGGTTGTTGTAGCATCTGAGTGAGTATGGGGCTGCTTGAAAGCTAGGATGATCAAATATAGATATGGATGGTGGGGTCGCCAGGATTTTTATCATAGCATTGACAGTGGAGTCGCCAAGGTGAGAGATCTTCAACCCACACTTCCCTTGCTCACCTAACAGTGGAAATGTAAAACTTTGTCGTACCTAGGGAAAAATATTCTAATTCGTTCCCTGGTAATGATGCCAGAAAGATGTTGTCACTAAAGCTTGCACCATGCAACACATGTGCAGCAGAAGGCAAGGAAGTCTTCCTAGAGACAAACTTTAGGTTGGTTGTAGACCAGTGCCCAAGACATCTTAAATAGAGGAGTGCTTGTAAGGTTATATGTGAGGTGGTTGCAGCACACTAATTGTCATGTAAAACAAAAAGGAAATAGGAGGGGCTTGGTTCAATAAGCCTTCAATGATGTAGATTCACACCAATTCATGGATCCAAATGTTGGGGGGATGTTTGGGAAATTTCAAAGAGAAATGACTTCTCCTTCTGGTGGTCAACACACAATAATGAGACAACTTAAAAATGAAGTTGTAGTGATGGTGGAGAAGAGGAAAGGAAGGAAGGAAATAGATGCATAGGGCTATAAAAAATAGAATCCTAGGCATCAATGTTCCAACAGAAAGTGGAATTCCATGGATAAGGCTATAAGCAACACAGAATCCTAAACCATGGTTTTCCAATGAAATGATAGAAATAGAGGAGTGCAAAAGAAGCTTTTCAGGCTAAACATGACATGGGTGTCATTCTTTGCCAACAACTGAAGTAAATATGAGCTACCCTAGGTATTGTTCTCTATTTAGCAGCTAAGATAAATCCACAAATTAGCAAGAAACCAATGGCCTCACTACACTATTTCAGGAATGGGAAAAAACAAATGAAGTGAGATTTACCAAGAGGAAACACACTTCACATTAATCATGCTTGTAATAAATAGGGAAAAATCATTGATCTCAAAGGGTCCAATAGCCAATCCACACATTCAGCATGATATCAATGAAGTCCCATGAAAAACAAATTGAACCAAAATGGCAACTCAGAATTCAGACCCCTCGGGTGAGAAATTATGGAACCCTTGTTATCGATTAATTCCCCCTATTTATAAGAAGAGGGGAAGATATTTGAGTTACTGTAGTGCCCACCCTAGTTTCCTGACTCTAATATGACATTATCTTGCATACTTTAGTCTATGAGTAACTCAGGCTGAGGATCCAGAAACGTGACTCTATTATCAACGAATGTGATGGTTATGTATGTTCTCTATTAATATTATGATTACAATATAATTAATGGTTATGTGTATTCTCTATTGATATCATGATGGTGATAGTAGTAAAGGATAGACATCTTTCTATTGATGTTATAATGATGATAGCCTTGATCTATATGTATGGTTCCATTAAGGTTATGATGATGCTAGCCATGATGGAGGTATCCCCTATGTTAGATACTTACATTAGTTCTGGTTCATAATGAATGGTGATGTGAATGACCAGGTGATGGTAATTAATGCTATTATGACAATGACTAAAACTGAAAAAACATGGTTACTGATTATTATTGAGTATGGAAGGAAAACCACCAGAGGCACTCGCACATGACGAGTTGACGACACCTGGTTTGATGAAAATTTATATTATTTTATCTTTGAAATTCTAATCGATTTTGAAACCTGCTATATATGGCTATCTATATTCTGATGATATGTTAATGGTTGCAGGCACAGATGAGTTTCTTGGCCGAATGACTCACATATGGGTGATGGGGTTGTACAAGTGGATGGAACTACATGGGAGGGGTGGGACAGTGTCCCTGATCTCACCCACTAGCACTCCTGCCGTCACTTGGGCTGGAAGGGTTGAAACACCTTCGCCTTGAAGATCACGATGCCATGAGGGCAAGTCCCAAAGTTGGGTTGCTCATGAGGAGTTTACTGGGGGGCGCGCATCAAGGTGGATTCCTTGATCCCTGGCACCATTAGTCTCACTATAGCATGCAACATAAGAGATGATAATGGTCTATGACGTTGCATGATATT
>APFE030389102.1:0-10380 GCA_000404065.3 Pinus taeda | reverse complement strand
CTGAGCTAGAAAAAGAGCTCACACTGGATAAAGTTACATCAGAGCTTAAAAGGGTCATCTGGGGCAATATTGGCCAGTCTATAACAGACCAGTGGGAGTATATTGAGGCCATATATGAGCAAATAGCACTCATTGGAAGAGCACGGAAAGAAATACAAATGGCAAGGGCATCTCTAGGCAGCATGCCTGAGATTGCCACTAGGATGATAGACGTGCTAAACTACAGGACAAGCTCCTAGCTGATAAAAATGGGGATTGGAAACAGGACAGAGACCATCTCACTAATCAGAGGAGTCCTGACATTAAGAAACCTGATTTAGACCCTGGAAAGAAGAACCCAGGACATGCAAGCAGATATAAACAAATTCCAGAACAGGTTTATGGCATTATAGAACAGGGGGCTTCCTAGCCCATTGGATCCATTAGGAAAGTTACTCTCACATGAGAAATATGCTAAGAGAGTAAAAAAATTTGCAGCAACCCAGATTTCAGAGGCAGCTAGTGCATCAATAGAAGCAGGCCCAGTAACAGGGCAGATCCTCTTTGATAGAGTAGATAATCTATTTTTTATTAGGAATGAAATTGCACATTTATTTGATGAGCCCCCTCATTTTTATAGATATACAGAGGCTGATGAGACCATGGGGTCAATTTTGAAACATCAGTTGCCTTCATCAGAGGTATGGGAAGAGTTGATACGATTACTGTTAAACCAAAGTCAGTAATTATGATTTTGCCTTTGAAAACATTTTGAATCTCATACACAGTAGGACAAAGACACATCAGCAGGTATGCAGAAAGAGGCTGAGCCAACTCAGCGCAAGTATTCGGCCACCACAGCAGCATCAGCAGTCACAGGTGACAGGGCCGAGAAGACATAGGAAGTTACAGCTGCACAGACACGTCATTCAGCAGTTATATCAAAGCGCTCAGCCGACTCCGTGAGCCCCGAAGGTCAAGATTGTTCTGACAGGAGTTAAGAGCCTTTATAGTTCATTAAAGATTGCAATAACTTCTCATCTGCAATCTCTGAACGAGTTAGTTGAGATATTTTTCCTCTAAGATGACTCAATGCCTGAGATATTTTATAATAGACTTCTATATATTCCCCCTTGCATTTGTTGGTAGGGGTTGGACTCTGGATGTAAGAAATCTCTTGATATCTATTCTGTACCTCTTCTATTGTAAATCTTCAGACAACTAATACAAAGGATGATGGGATTTCCAAAGCTTTGTGTCTCTTGATGTCTTGCTGGTGTATGGCTGAATGTTGCAGGATTCCTGCCTATTTCATGGCTCAATAAGTTTTTTTGTTACTCTCTGTTATATGTTTGTTATCTTTCATATATCATTCATGTTCTCCATGTATTAAATATCTAAATAGCAAGGAAAAAGAATAGTCTCGGGATTTAATCACAGATTACCCTGAGCTCAATCTAAGCTATTATAAATGTTTTCTTTAGGTATGGTAATGAAAGTGTAATTCTTAATTGCTACCTTTCACACTATATCATCACAGTGATCTATTATTTCAGGAATTCAGGTATTGCTCCTAAGTAATAGGTCCCTTTCTCACAGCCCAGCTCAGTGAAGAATTCTTAACTACTTTTCACTAGTTGATTCACACTTCACCCTGACAATTTACAGTTTGTTTTATGAAATATATACAGGCCCTGTAATTCTAGCTGCACTGAAACTAGGATCTCAAGGAAACAACAACCACAGACCCATTGCCCAATGGATTAATTTACCTGCAGATAACATTTCAAAACTATCAGAAAACATCCTCCCAACCAAACAGAAAACAAACAAACCTTTACTTCATAACTAGCCTAAAAACTCCATTAAAATAGTGAAAAACCTTACAGAGAGAGCCCTCTCTGATTACAGCTGGGCTAGAAGCTGTAGTCCAAAGATTGGTTAGTTGTTACCCCGGCCGTATTCCCTTGGGAGTCATAGGGAACAACCTGGGTGTTAACAGCACACAAGAACAAAAGATATAAGGTGGAAACCCAATGTGGGTGAAAACCACCTGCTGCAATTCGTCTCTATCTTCTCTTTAATTAGAAACTTCTTTTTACAATTGTACTGGTGCAGTCCTTTACCATTACGCAGGCTAAAACCTGCAAAGAGCTACAACCCTCTCTCGTTTTCCAGCTTCTCCTGGAAGGGAGCTACAACCCCCTTAGCTCTTGCACTAGCCAAGATACTAGTAAGTAGGTGCTGACCTACAGAAGGCTACAACCTTCTCTTTCTTCCAAGGACCACATTTCATAAATTTTCAAACTAGATCTATGAACATCAATCAATCATCAAGAATTTTGCATCAAACAATCTCCTCTTCACCAATTAGCACTAAATCAAGTAGACACTTCTCTGACAGCTGTATCCAAATCACAGTAACAGTAACCACACACCAAATCCGAACCCAGAAGAAAAGATAATATCATTCAAGCTTAAAGATTATGACACATCAATAGAACTTATTCTTCTCCTTGCGCTCAGGTTCCTTCTTTATTCAGATTGAGATCTGCACCATAACCCAATCACAGTATTCCAGATTTAGCACTTTATTAGATATTCAATAACAATTCAGATGATGCTTTGCCAAATGATCTCCTTCCTCTTTTATAGTCTTATGCCTTTCACAATACCACGGTCCAGAACCATAATAACATAATACCATGAACCCAATACTTGGGATCAACACTTTTCGATGCAATACCATGGACCAAAACCATAGGATCAAAAAATTGTCGGGCTAATACCATGAACCAACTATGAAAGTGTGTGAGATCAACACTTTTGGATGCAATACCACGGACCAAAACCATAGGATCAAAAACTGTCGGACTAATACCATGAACCAACCATGAAAGTGCGTGAACATTTCTCCACATGAAATAAACTTTTCTCTGCATAAAATTCTGTGAACTTTTCTCTACATGAAAAAACCTTTTCTCTGCATAAAATTCCGTGAACTTTTCTCCACATGAAATAAACCTTTCTCTGCATTAAATTTTGTGAACTTTTCTCCACATGAAATAAACTTTTATAAAATTTTCTCTGCATAAAATTCCGTGAACTTTCCGCCACATGAAATAAACTTTTCTCTGCATAAAATTCTGTGAACTTTTCTCTACATGAAATAAACTTATCTCTGCATAAAATTCTGTGAACTTTTCTCCACATGAAATAAACCTTTCTCTGCATAAAATTCCGTGAACTTTGCTGCACTATAACTTATCATATGAGATGAGTGGGTCGCCATCAAGTACAACATATGTATCATAATTCCAACAAAAGTTACCTCCACACATCCTCCCGTGGAAGGGGAAAGCCAAGGTACCAAAGGACCTAGAGGTGAAAATGAGTGCGCTCTATACCCCACTCCTCCCCAATGATATAAGGTTTGAAGCTCTGCCATTGGGACGAGTACCGACTATGAAGTTCGAAGATTGCGACCTCAAGGACAACGCAAAGTTCCCACAGTTGGCTGCAGAGAAGTTAATAAAGAAGAAATGGTTGCTTGGTGTGGAGAAGGCTGGGTTACTCCATCTGTGATGGATACCCCACTACCACCGCGTGCCCGTCACCATTTTTGTCATCAAGCAGCTGCTGTGCCTAGTGCATGATGGGTATCTCTAGCTAGAGGAGCCAATTCCCATCAGGGTGATCTAATTCACCAAATTTATCGACTGTCGGTCAAAGGAAATGACCCTGCGGCCATATTAGGAAAAAGGAGCAACTTGGGCCTTGCAAAAGCTATGAAGGCCAAGTATAAACTAGAAAAGAGAAAGCGGGGGTACACAATAGCCAATATTAAAGACCAAGGGGTGCACGTAGCCACCAAGCTTCTAGCCGGCAAGTTAATGAGGAAATGTCATGCCGATGAAGTAAAAACATCTATGATTGCGTTGGCAGAGCAATGCATAGAGGGGTTCCAGTTCAACTAGGCGCAGTCCCTATGTGATGAATTTTTAACGAACTGCAAGGAGGCCCAAGAGCAGGGTAAGACCTTCCACTATGCATGGTTTCTCTTATCCATCCTGTTGGTTGCAGTGCAGCTACTAGCGGACAGTCAGTTTCCCGCTACTGAGCGTGACCTACCTGAACTTGCGAGGTACACCTCCCTGTGAAATACAACAGACGCGAAGCAGATTCATGAGATAAAGGTGTTCTAGGTGTTTGCGGAGGTGAGAATCTAAACATGGATCAATCGCAGGCTGCGCTTGTCTCCTAAAGTTCTTAACAGCTTGCAAAGCGCGGTAGAATTCAAGGTAGATATGTAAAACCTGTATATCTGAGCGCGCAAGGATCTAGCCTGAACATGGGTGAAGCTTCCATTCATTGCAACAGATGATGTGATCTTCACAGTGATGGCATCATGGCAATGTAGCAATGAAAGAAGGACACTAAACTACACCTCGCCTAGCTGGCAGAGAGGATACGCCAAGAACAAGAAGCAGCCACACGGCAAAAGGTAGCTGATGCAACAACATTAGCATAGATGGCAGAAACCACAACTGTGCCCACCAAGGAGGCCGAGGAATGCCAGGAGATGTTTGTGGAGCAGTAGACTGAGGAAGTGGATAGGGAGGAGGACCACACAGACCCCAGTATGCCTTCAACACAACTCAAGCACCCGTACGACCCAGAGGAAACAGCCTCCAGGAAGACATCCATCGACCCAATCATGCTCACAGAAGGTGATCTAATGGATATTAGCAAAACGATTCAAGAAGTCACAGAGGATGCACTCCAGGGACTGCAAATGGAGTAGAGCACTGTGTTGGGGACGCTCAGTGCACAACTATAAGGTTTGCAGCTATAACACCCCCAAACGGGCACCCTGGCCCGGCATGTTGCAGCAAGAACCAATGAGGCCGAACAGCCACTACTGAGCCGTACGGGTAACACCTTCATCTTGCCCGAAGGCGTGTTATCCGCAGTGAATTAGGATGGCCGAGCTGTGATGAGCAGCATGACAAGCGTTGATTTGAACTTGGCTGCCCTGCCGCTCGAAACACTATACCAGCTGCAGGATGGGGTCATCACCAAACTCCACGCCTGGGAAGGCTGAATGATACAAGTCTTGCATGAGTAGAAAAACAACATGTACCAACTCAACATCCAAAGGGATGAGTTGATGGCACAAGATAGTGGATTGGAGCAGGCTGTAGAGGATGCATGCAGGAGCGCTCCAGAGTTGGCCATATTAGCAAAGCCAAGAACGGTAGAACAGGTCCATAGATTAGCAGCCAGAATCCATGAGGCCCGGGAGGAAATGACAAAGGTTTAGTTGGAGCTGAACTGCAAATCACTGAGCTGTAATTAAAGGTGCAACCCTCCACACCCACAAAAGTTAGAGAGCAACATCCCCACGCTATCCAAATGGGGTTGGAACAAATTGGCCAGGTGACACAGGGGTGCACCAGGATGTTGGAACAAGCACTAACCATACTTATGCACATGCAGGAACACTCGAACCTACAACGCTTAGAGACAAAGGCGTGCGAGTTGCAGTAGGAGTATGACAGTGTCCAGGGCACCGTGTAGATAGTTTCCCTTACTCAATGACTCGCCTGACTACATCAGGCAAGGGCACTGAACGACCGATTAGACGCCATGCACAAAAAAGAAGCCCTGCTTAAAGCACGCATCTAGCCATGGATCGATCAAGCATTCACAGTCACAGCGACCATTGAAGGGAAGCTGGCACAAATGCAGGAACTGTATACAGTTGGATAGGAATGTGACACTACTCATCAAAGTTTAGAGATATGTGTACAACAAGTACAACAGGAGGCGGAACAGTGTGTTACAAACACCCATGTTGCGCGAGACCTATTGCATGGACTTCATGCAAAGATCGCTACACCAGTAGAGTAACTCGGGATGAGTCGTGATAATTGTGTTGGGGGCCTGTTGGGAATTATATCCCCCCATAGCAATTTTTTGGGGCTTGAAGCTCAAATTTTGGTAAAGTGTAATGTAAAGACCCCGCGAAATGCAAGCGTGAAGCGTGAGAGTCTAGGGTTATCCGCCCTAAAATAATATAATTTAATGTATGGTATGTCGGCCTACCTATGGTCCGCAAACCATGGGATTGTATAAATAGAGCGGGGCTCTAAGTGTAAAGTCAGTCTTAGTTTTGAGAAGTATGAGATAGATGTGAAGGCATGGTTAGAAGATAGAAGTGAAATCTGAAGTGTATTGGGTCATTGTGGTAGATAGAGGCTCTGCAGCTGAGTGCGCAGAGGCCTAGTAGAGTCTGCAGCTGAGTGCGTAGGGCAGAGTCGGTTCTGTAAATGAACTTGAGCATTAATAAAGATAAGCTTGACTCAGAATATTATGCATCTACTTGTAGATCTGTATTTCTATGTTCTGGTTATTCTTTATGCATTTATATTATTTTAAAGTATGTGTGCTAATATAAAAGTTGAACAAGCAATAAGAATATTGGGTCCACACAAACTAAGCTAAGCACTAGTATAATAGTAAGGTTCAGATCAGATCGGAACAATACAAAGGTGCGCATGGGTTGCGAAGGATAAGAAGCTGCGTGAAATAGCGTAGCGCGCAGATTAGGATCACGAACCTCTAGAACCCTTATCAAGACATCCTAGGGTGCAGAAACTTGGTTCCAACACCCTGCCATACTACTACGGGTGTGACCTCAGTCCGAGCTCCGCGGATTGTTGCCAAAAGGGCCAATAGTACCGAGACTTTCTTGCCTAAACTCACTGCTGAACCTATGTCAGGCCCCAGCAAGCCAACAAAAGTTGTGCCTTCAACTAAAATTTTGCTATCTAAACGTTTAGCTCCAACTCAAACCTGACCATTTCTTCCTTTGCCTCACGCACCCCTGCTGCTAATTTTCAAACGCGTGCCTCCACTGGTTCTTCTGCTTGGATGGCCAATTTCAGGACCATCTAGAAGGCTTCCTCCACCACTTGCACCTTTGTCTATTCTACGCCACTACCTCATCACGCTGCAAGCTCAACTGTTCAATGTTGATGTGTTACTCGCTCATTACCTGGAGCGCGTGACCCTCCCTGGCTCGTAGTTCTGCAATTACTCCATCTAACAAAATATATAGTGTCTCTCGAAGGAGCGCAACTACATTTAATCTGATTCCCTTCAACCCGCTGACCATAGGCGTGTTGGCCTCATTTTCTATAATGAGTGCTCTATCTAGTAGCACTATGGTGTTGGTCATCCAGGTGCGCAATATTTCCTCGGCCATGGATGTGCCTACTGCGAGGCTAGTTAAGACAGTGCCAGCCTATGGAGTGCGCCCCTGCAACTCCTGTATTTGTGCTAGGAGAGCCCCCAACACCATCTGGTGTTCGTCCTTGAACTACTAGAGTGCCTCTACGGTGACATCCCTCACCATATCACCAATTTTGTGTAGACCCCCCTCAGTGAGGGTGATCGGGTCGAACGAAGTCTTTGAATCCTTTGACTTCTTTCGCAGCCCTACCTACTCTCATGGGCACAGACATTTTAGCTGAGTGGACGATGTCTACGGGTCCAAACCACCTTTCTCTGTATCGGTCTCCAGCTCAGGTGAAGGGGACTTCTGTCCTTCGCGCTCTTCTTCTGCTGCTCTTCTGCCAATTTCGCAGCATCGTGCGCCGCCTGGGCCTTAGCTACTGCTGCTTCATTTTTGTGCTTTTCTGCTAACTATGCCATCCACAATTTCTCCTCTTCCTTTTTCCTCTGCACGGTAGACTTCTCTCGTTCCACCACAGAGCTAGCTAGGGCGCGCCACTCTGGTGGCCATGACTCAAGGACTACAAAGATGACATCGTCTGTCGCCAGATAGGGTAAATCATGCCATGTATTCGCATGGTCCTTCCATGCCCTGGTGCAGATGTAAAGATTTTGATCCATTCATATTCTTATTTTGTCTTTCTACTTCTTCTCTTGTACCACCATCGGGCTTACCCAATTGGATTCCTCCACAGACTCAATGATGCCTACTGGGAGCATCTTGTCTATTTCTATGCGAAACTTCTACTTTTATTTCAGATTTAAGCAATACGGCCTCTGCTTCACTAGCTTCGTGTCAGGTTTTAATGTGATCTGCATTACCACTAAATCTCCAATTATTCCCTTCAAATCTGTAAACTTGGTGGGGAATAAGTCCTGACATTCATGGAGTAATTCAACGACCTTATCCACCGTAGCGTCATCCCAATAGTCTCCAATCTTTATTAATTTAGGTTCTGCTTAGTCTTCACCGATGCAGTTATGTCAGGGTTCTCAATTTGTGGTCCTTGAACCTCACGGTGGTTTTTTGTCTCTGGAATGTTAATTTTTCGCAGATCTTCATTATCTTCTTCTGCAATTACATTATAACATTCCAACATGCAACTTAGCTGAGTAGCCAATTCAGGTTGAATCAATTCTATCGGCTCCTATGGTATCCTAAAGATGGTTGCTTTTACCATAAGTGGAAAGTGGTGACATGGTCACCCAGATCTTCACTAATTTTCCCTTCAAATTTTGCTATATCTGAGGGAAGCTTGGTTGGGACTGAAAGCCAACCCAGTTATATCTAATCAGATCATTAATCAATTTAGAAAGATCTTGCAAGTTTAATGTTTCCAAGAAAGGTAGTCGTGGAGGACTCTGAGGATTCCACCCGATGTGGGTGGAATTTCCAACATTCTGAAAACAATCCCTGGATTTGTGAAGGCACCAAGTTTCCTAAAGTAACTCATAGACCCAACTGAACCCTAAGGATCTCATTGTTGTCTAGAAAAAAATGTAGTTTGACCAACTCTTACAAAGAAATTTCCATAGCCCTTAAATTTTCCCCCTAGAGAGGTGTTAAAAGGAGCAGAGAAACCTTGGTAAGGGTTCCATGAATTACCGTAGAGAGAAAATTCCTGGAATGAACTGATAGAAGAATATGACATATGCCCCTGTTGGGCGAAATAATATTAATTCTCAGCTCTAAGCCCACTAACTTCAAGGTTAGTCCAACTTTGAAAAGGATTATAACTTTGACCCATAGAGGGAAAAGGTATTGATCCCAAAGATGGTTTGGAAAGTGCTATATGACCACCCCCAAATGGGAAACCCTGAAAAATAAGGTGACCCACTTGCCATGGAAGTCATGGACGTGGAGGCAGCTAATGGAATACTTAATGGAACCGAAGAAATTGCGATGGTCAGCATTCCAAAAGGGGAAAAACCAATGCCAGAAGCAAAAGATTGAGTACTCCCACTTGGAGATGGAATGGAAGTAGAGCTAAATATAACAGTGTTAGGAGTAATGGAAGTTATGGAAATTGTTCCTCCTCCTTGTACGAATACAGGAGACTGCATACTAGTAGCACTCATGGTGGATGCCATGCTTCCAGTAGTGGTCATTGAAGGAAAAGATCAATATAAACCTTAGCTCGAAGGCCTGTTGGTCGGAGTCCCGACGTACAATAAAACATTTGGGTGATCAGGAGGAATAGGAGAATTATGAGTCAATAGAGACTCTTGAAGCACTTTGAATAATGTCTTCTAACTAGAAGAGGACTCTAGAAAGAACTGGATTGTTCCTCTCCAACTCTCTACTTATACAAGGTCTATCTTGTGAATCAATAACTCCAACCAAAGGATCAATCTCTGATGCGTTTGCTACCACTGATTGAAAATCACTAGCAAAATTGCTCCTATGCCTTTGGGGAGAACGCCCAAGACTCGTAGGTGAAAGCCCACAAAGTCTCCTAGACTGACAAACGGTGAATCAACCACTTTGAATTAATTTTAAGAAATCTAATTAAAGACTCAAAGAAGTTGTAAAGCTAGGCCAACTAGGAGCAAAGAGCACTCTCTAAAATTCCATAAATATGCAATCAAGCAAACTAATCCCAAGTATTTCTACACTCGGTGATGAGGATCGGACACCAAAATATAAGAAAGAGAATACACAAGGACATTCTGAAAATATGTGTGGTAATCATGACCAAGGCCTACAAGCGAAGGTAACATAAACAATTATGCTAACCTTGAGACAACAACCTTTTCCGGTGCAAGCGACCAAGCTTCACAAGGGTACCCTCCAGAAGTACTCATCAATGTGATGTAATGTCTACCCTAGGTGCCACGAGATTCCCCTCTGTAGCCACCTATGTGATCCCTAGGAAAGGCAACTATGGGCACCAACTAATATCAAAAGTTGGGTCAGTGGGATCCAACAAGTAGGAGAGGGGGTATCTCTCTTCATTGTCTTCACTCTCCCTCGTGCTTAACTCCCAGTCATAGAGCTTTCCCGGTATTTCCAACAATATTGGCTTTCGCTCGTTATTAAACTTCTATGTTTGATAATTTGAGTGGCCTTGGAGAGTTAACTCTCCACTCACCTATTCCAAG